>JAQZBX010095893.1:0-11861 GCA_029593785.1 Cabassous unicinctus
CTGTCATTTGTAAATTTTCTTTTTTTTTTTTTTAAAGATTTTATTTATTTATTTATCCCCCCTTTCTGCTTGTGCTCATCTTGCCACGCCAGCTCGCTGTGCCGTGCAGGCCGGCTTGCCTCCACCAGGAGGCCCCAGGAATCGAACCCGGGGCCTCCCATATGGTAAATGGTCGCCCATCCAATTGAGCCACAGCCGCTTCCCTGTAAATTTTCTTGTTCCAAAGAAAGCAATTATGTTTGATAAATTATGTAAATAAAAGTTATTTTATACAAAAACAAAAAACTAACTTGTAAGAGGTACATATTGACTCCCTGTTCCCATTCCCACTAAAAGAAAGCCTGAAACTAAATGGACTTAAATTATTGCAAGAGTTTATTCATCCTTAGATAAAAAATTATTGATTCTGGAATATGCCACCAAGAACAAGAGGGTGGTCTCTGGAATCAGCCTGGGTGGGCAAGAGGGCAAGGAGCAGAGAGAAGCAGCTCTGGTACTCACGCGCGCTCTGCCGTGTGCCAGGTGTCTGTGATCGATGGGAGCAGCCCCTTCGCCCATGACTACGACCTCACCCACATTGTTGCTGCCTACCAGGAAAGGAATGGTGAGTCATGGGTGACATTCACCGAGCCTCTGCTCTCCAGGCCTGGCCAGGTTAGTGGGGGCAGTAGAGAAGAACAGAATTGGAATCCTTGTCATGATGAAAATGTCTACCAGTGAGCACTCACTGATGGGAGGAGAGTAGGCTTCCCAGGATCTGTTCTTTTTCTCCTGATCTTCAGACCCTCCTCTACCCCCAACTACAACTATGGTCCAGCAGGTTAGTGACAGTTAATTACCATATTTATCTCTGACTTGTTGGTGTCCTTTATATTACACGCCTAATTCAGTTGTTCCCCACAGCACCCCTGTAAAAGAAGCAAAAGAGAAATTGCTGTCCACAGTTTACAGATAGAAGAAGGGAATGTGAGTGACTCACCCACAGTAGCAGTCCACGTAGGACAATAGAAGCATCAAGGGTTCTGGACAGAAGGCAGAGTGTGTCCATCCCTTACAGAGAGGCTCTTAGGACCATCCCCAGTGCTTGACTCAGCACATTTGGCTGCTGGGTGGTCCAAGGTTTTCTCTAAACGTATCTAACATGTGGCTTGGTGACCAGATATCGTGGACATGAAATACAGACATTTAACAAGTGGGGTGACTGCAATTCCAGGATTTTCTTCCTGATTTTATGTAATACACCTTCCTGATCTTATGTAACATACTACATTACTCTAATTTTGAAACTAAATTTTAAAATGGCCTACAAATCAACTTTTATTCTCTTTATTCCTTCCAGTCTTTGTCCATAAGCAGATTTTTAAAATACAGCTATCATTGTGTAGAGATACTTTGGAATCCAAATTATTTTTATTTAACTTTGTAATATAAATATTTCCCCACACTGCTACTAAATTTTAATTGATTTTCTTTTTAGTGGCAATATAGCATTCCTTCTTTTAGCCATTCAGCAATTGTAGAACATAGACTGTTTCCAAGTTTTTGATAAAAGTATTTAATGTAAGTATTTTAACAATTAATATGTGAGCAACTTTGCACATTAAATTTCTTTCTTTTGAATGACCTCTTTGTCATGAATTCTGAAGTGCAGGATTTGTCTCCTGGCATCAAGGACAATTTTTGTAGCCCTCAATATTTTTTTTGCCAAAGGGGCTATCCTTGGACTAATGACTAATGATTTGATTGCAGTAACCACCATCCTGACTGATCCCAACCCCATCTGGCTGGTGGGAAGGGCTGCTGAAGCTCCCTTTGTGATTAATGCTGTCATCCGATATCCCGTGGAAGTCATTTCATATCCTTTCTATTAGAGAGCCAACAAGCAGTAACTCAGCTTCTAAAAGAACAGAAGGATTCCTCTGTTGTCCCAAGTAGGAACAGATTTGGAAAGCCTTAGATTGGGAAATGCCACAAAATGACTTTGTGTCTGTCTGCTGTTCATGCAGGTAAAAAACTGTCATTTCCTGTTCATATTTTAATAAGCAATTCCTCTAGGTCAGAATCATACATATTTATGTCTTATTTTTTTGTTATCCCTTTTCTCTTAAGGGTATTTGAAACATTTGTGCCATTTCCTGTCTGAGCTAAATCATGGGTTAACATTTACTTATTATTAAGTAAATAACATTTACTTATTTATTTACTTTGTCTTCTTGTGACTCCTTAACTGCCTGCACCTACCAACCAGGATTCTGGGAGATGATAAAGTTTGCCTGGGTCCAGTATGTCTGTATCCTGCTTATCTTTCTCTGGGTGTTTGAAAGAATCAAAATATTTGTATTTCAAAATCAGGTGGTGACCACAATTCCTGTAACAGCAATACCCCAGGGAGAACTGTACAAGGAGCACTTATCATAAGATCATTTCTGAAAACTCAAGCAGGACCTTGGCTACCTCATTGCTGTCTTCAGAGAACTGCCGTCTTCTGACATTTCCGAAAAGAGCCCAGTGGACACGAGCGGACTTGTGTGCTTTTCCCTTGAAGACAAAGAACAATTCTTTCCAGTTTTCTTCTACACAGATTCCATACCTTCTTAGCGCCTATAAAATCATCAGGGACTAGTTTGTGGAAGGGTCTGAGGATTCCTGGAGGCTACAACTTGCTCCCCACCACTCCCACCTGCTTAGGCCTGAAATTCAGGAGAAAACTCCAGTCAATTCAGACATCTTGGAAAGAGGCCCATCTCTGGTTAAGGAAAGACTTTTCCTCTCTTGAACTGAGAAACAGGCTATACATTTCTTCCCCCTATTGTAAACCACTTTTTACTCTTTTCAGGGTTCTCATGATAAATATGCAAATCACTAGCACTTTCCCCTCCTGGGCATCTAAATTTTCCATTCAGAACTTTGATTTCCATGATTGAGAGGCCTTTAACTGGAGAGGGAGAGGGAGAGAGAAAAAGGGAGAGAGGGGGAGAGGGGGAGAGGGGGAGGCCCATGCATGTGCTTGAGGAGGGGCAGTTGAGGACAGGAGGACCAGCCACCTGCCCTCGGCCTAACAGACAGTGGTCGTAAGTCAGTTCAGCTGCACAGCCCAGCATCCCTGCCCTGCTGTGGCTGGCTCTTTGCTCTGCCTTTGCCTTCTGTATGTGCCCCTGGAATAGCAGGCTGAAGTCAGAAGTCCTGTTTCATTCACAATGCCCTCGGCAACAGTGGGGGACGTGAGGCTTGTAACAACAGGTTCTTTCTCTCTGGCCCTCACCCAGCAGTTTGGAAGATTGCCACTCCCCTTAACAGCCTTCCCCCTTCCTGTGAAGGACTCCATGACAGAGGAGCTGTTGTTGGTTTGGCTCCCACTGCCTGACAGCCGCAGAGTTTACTTTGAGGGTAGCGGGAAGCCCAGCTACTTGCATCTCTCTTGCCTGAGGAACAGGGTGCCCTTCAGAGGGGGGCAGCCTCAGGGAGGACACAGGAGCAGTGAGGGAGTGAAGAGGAGGCTGGCCCAGGTACCCAGTCCAACTTGGCCATTAGCAGAATGACAAGCAGTCCAGCCAGATGAGCCTTGTGGCTCAGTGTCTGGAGAAGAAGACCCACTTAGAATGGTTTTCTGTTGCACACTGAAGACTGATTCAGCATCATCTTGTCCTGTGGAAACATGCACTGTCCTCACAGGACAGATGGACCTGCTTTATGACCATGAGCATGTGATCCATGCTTCAGTGCCCACTCACAAACACTCCTCAGTGTGTGCCTCAGTTTACCTGGGAAAGTCAGTTCTTAGTTCCAAAGTACCTCTTTTAGGCTGACCAAAATGAGAGTTTGGGAAACAAAACTATTTTGAAGTATTCAAGCACAAAAATCCTCTAACACTGGGTTCTCTACCTTCTCTTTCAATAAAGAGGGCTGTTTATATGGCTACAATTTTTTCTTGAGATTTAAATGAAAAATATTCTCTGGTTTAAATCACAAAAAAAAGATAAGAGATATAGAAAGATGGCTAAAGATGCATATAAACATGGCTCTGCATTTTATTATTTTAAAGCTAATTTTGTATAAAGAACCCATGATGTTTTGTAACTTTCTAATTAAAATGTTCAAAATGGAAGGCTGCATTTGGATTTGTGGAGGGACAGGGGGTTGGAGGGTGAGGGGAGGGTGGGGTGGGCAGAGGTTACCACACTTTTCCAAGTTACTCACCAGCAGCATTGCTTTGCCAAGGCACTGCCCAGAGACCTTGGTTTTGTTAGCTCTTTGGCAAACATCCCCTGGTCCAATCCCAAATAAATGCAAGTTTTTGGTGGAATCCACATGGCATGTGGAAGCCACAGGCTGGAAAATTACAAATGTGTCTGGTGAATATCATTTGCAGAGCAGATGTTGGTACTTCTGAACCTGAATCACACACTGGAGTTGGAAGAAGAAAAAAGTGAGAAATATACAGGATTTTGCCAACTGAGCTGGACCCCTTAGCTAAGTCAGGGTTTGAGACAATTATTCAATATTTTTGAGGGGAAAGATCCCTGATTTTGCCAACTGATTAGCCCAGTTTCTCTTTGAATCGGGTGAGAAGTGGCCTAAAACCCCCTGCTTTGCTCGTTGAGGCCCCTACAGCCCCTTTTATATCCTCTCATCTAAGGTTAATAAAGCAATTCACCATATTTCTTTCTCTTCATATTCATGCCTTTTAAGAATTTTGTTTCTTTCTGACCAAGAAAATTCTAAATGCTTATTGGGGAAAATGTGTAAATTAAAATGTGTAAATAAAATAATTTTAAGTCCACTCCCAGAAGTAATCACTATTGGAGTTCTGGCACACATCTTTCACATCCTTTGTGTTGTTTCTAAGTTTTTTTTTTTGCTATTGTAACACTTCCCCAAGCCTTTGTGTATAAATCCTTTGCGTTGCTAGTTTTGTCATTAAAATAGATGCTAGAAAGGAATTAGTAGTTCGGAAAACTTATGACCATTGTTAAGGATTTTAATTCATCTGCCAAACCTCTGGAAAGTCTGCACTCGTTGACACTGCCAGCAGCAGTGGCAGAGGTCATCTCAGATACCACCGGGGATTACAAGACGTTGGAATGCTCTTATCTTTTTCAAGTCTGTAGGCTCTGCCCTGTTTGTTGTAGAGAAAAAGAAAAAGAAAAAGAAAACTGCTTTCTCTGTGAAACCTGTCTTGTATTTATCTGGCCCTGCTCCCAAGCTGGAGGGCCGCTCCCAGCCCGGCTGCTGCGCCGGGAGGTGGCGCAGGCGCCCCCTGGCACCCAAGTGTCTGGGTCTTGGCTTCGGCTGAGTGTGGGGACTTGGGAGGCGATTTGGAGTCCGAGTCACATCGTTGCGACGATGCCAGTGAGGGCGACGAGGGGCAAGATGAAGATTCCATTTCCTTCACAAAGATCTTTTATGCTCCCAGGAGCCTCCCTCCTCTGGGAATTGGGGGGTGAGGCAACTTTTTTGGTCAATTAGTGGGTGAGAGGTGGTGAGAGGTGACCCTGCGAGCGCCTGTTGACATCCGCGGCCAAACGCCGTGCCTCCCGCACCCCCCGGGCCCACCTGCGCTTCCTGGGCCGGGGTCCCCCGTGCCCGCCCTAGGGCAGCCGCCCCCCGCCCCCGAGGCGTGGCCCCTCGGTCTCGGAGCGAGGAGGGTGGCGGGAGCCGGGGCCAGCCCGCCCCTTCCTTCCCTCCCTCGCTCCCGCCCTCCGGCTCGGGGCCGCAGCCACGTCTGAAAGCGCCTCATTGTGCGCGCTGCGGGCGGGCAGAGCGGAGCTGGGCGCCGAGGAGCGCCGTGGGCCGCGGGCGGCCAGGCAGGGAGAGCAGCGCGCGGGCGCGGGGCCCCGCACGGGTGGGCGCGCCCGAGCTCCCCGCTGCGCGAGTCACCCTTTTTTGTAGCCCAGGACCGGCCCACGCTCACGACGCCCCCTTTTTCCCTGCGACTCCTGCCTGTTTCCAGGTCGCTCCGCCTTGGGTCCCCAGGTGCCTCCTGTAAATTGGTACTCCCCGTCCCCGTCCATGGCTTTTAGAGCGCCCTCTCCGCGGTCACCGCGTGCCCCCTTAATGGCCTTGGGGCCCTGAGGAACAAACCTGCCCCGCAGGCTGTCCCAGCGAGAAAGTGCCGGCGGCAGGAAGAGACGCGGGCGAGAGGCATCTTCTGGAACCGTCTCCCCGCTGCGCCGCGTCGGGCGGGGACGCCAAGCCTTTGGGTACGTTGGTTCGGCCGCTCTCCGCGCGGGTCGTCTCCAACCCGGGGCGGCCTGGAGCCTGGCCGGGGCCACGGCTGGGGAAGGACGCCGCCGCTGCAGCCGGGGGTCGGGGCTGGGGAGGAGGGGCGCCGCGGGCGGCTGTTCAGTCAGCATCGTGGAGAGCGCGTCGCCGCGCCGCGCGCGGGCGTGGAGGTGTCCAGCCGCGGCTCAGCCCACACGGGCTCACTATTGGGGGCTCCCGTGGCTCTTGAAGAGTTTCACAGAGCGTGCCTTTAATCTAGGACGCTCTCCAAGGGCTTTCCCTACGGAACCCTTGTGGGAAATCAGCTTGGCGAGTGAATTTGGAACCAGACCCCGCTGACTTTGAGCCCAGCTGCCCCTGCTTCTGGCTGCTTGATCGCAGGCAACAATAGAGGCCCCTGTTGGCCTCAGGAGAGTTGCCCAGTCAGTGTCAGCGCTCCTCCTTCTAACTCTTACTCGAGAGGCCAGTCAAGATGTCCATTTTTGAGAATGGGAAAATTGAGGCCCAAAGAGCAGAAAGGACTTGACTGACCGGAAGTCAGTGCGCCAAGTGCCAGCGCTAGTAAGAATAGCACTGGCGGTGAGGGGCGTTGGCCCTGCTAAGGGGTTGTATTGCCTCACTTTTCTCCAGCCTGCGTGGTAAGATGCTGTTATAACTTCACCTTCCAAAGGCGTGAACTGAAGCACAGAGGGGTGAGGAGTGACTTGCTCCAGGTTACACGCCTCACTGGAAGTAGAGAAGGATTTGAACCCAGCCATTATGGCCATTATGGTGCGCCGTGCCTGCCCCTGCCTGCACTTGCTGTGCTCTGTCGCCAGGGCTGCCCGAACTGGGTCGAACTATTGTCCCACCACTTCGGTTTCCTTATGAAAAGGTTTTCCCTCGAATCTGGTGGGAAATAATATAATGTAATCTGGCGACAGGTGTGCACCTACCCAGGATTTGAAAAATTCCTGAGTAAACACAAATTTATTAAGTGCTAGACACTGTGCTAAGTACTTTATAAATATTAACTCGTATAATCTTCAAATTAAGCCCATAAGGTGAGTTGTATTGTTTCCCCCATTTTATAGATTAAAAAAGCATAGAAAGATTAAGTAAATTGCCCAAGATCACACAGTAAATAATCAAATCGGGTGCATACTGGTAACCACAGTGCTATATTTACTCCCTCTAACCATACAGACAGGGTCCTGCTTCTAGGCTAGCAGGGGGAGATAGGTACTTCTGTGACAGTATTCTGGTTAGTGATCAGATCATTAACAATTCCTCAATGTCATCTAATACTCAATCCATTTTGAAACTTCACTGATTACCTTTAAGACTCAGAATCCAAACAAGGTCCACACATTACATTTGGTGGTTATGTGTTTCTACTTTTTTTTTTTAAGATTTTATTTATTTATTTATTTATCCCCCCCTGATGCTTGTGCTCGCTGTGTCCATTTTGCTGTGCGTTTTTCTGTGTCTGCTTGTCTCCCTTTGTTGGATCGTCCTGCTGCGTCAGCTCACCACGCCACGTGGGCTGGCTTGCCTTCACCAGGAGGCCCCGGGAAGCCAACCGGGGCCTCCTATATGGTAAACGGGAGCCCTATCAATTGAGCCACATCCGCTTCCTGGTTATGTGTTTCTAATTGTTTTCTGCTCAAAGAACCCCTTTTTCTTTTTATTGACTTGCAATATTTTTGTTTTGTTTTTAATTTTAGGAAGTACCAGGGATTGAACCCGGGACCTCGTAGATGGGAAGCAGGCACTCAACCATTGAGCTATAAGTGCTCCCCAAGAATGCTTTATTTTTAAAAAATTAATCAAAATAAGAGGTTAAAAATATAAACATTCCAGAGTGTCTATGTTATAACAGGGCTTTGCAAACACTTAGAGAAACGGGAATGTGCCAGATGTACACATACATTCCTTTTCCCCAGGGCAGGCCCTCCCACTGTGAGGTTCTATGATTTAGACCAAATTGGGTGCTATGCAAAGTGCACCTTGAGGGTGCCCAAAGCTCAGAGCCAGGGAAGGGGGTTTATGTGTTGATAACTGTTCCAAAATGCCCCAGGGCTGCTCTGAGCCTGGGAGACTTGAGGCTCCTTTCCCAGACTGATTTGAATTCATTTCCTAATAGATTCTTGCAGGCAAATCTGTTTCCATCCAGTAACATCTGGGCTGTGCAATTCCAGCCTCTGCCTCTGGCTGATGCCAGGCAGCTGCACCTCAGGCCTGGCGGATATGGCTGGGACTTGGGGGCTAGGCTTGTCTTGTGTCTTTTGTCACAGCCAGGCCCAACCCATGGTCCTGAGGCTGAGGTCAGGCCCGGGGGCCTCGACACATTGCACTGCAAAAGACACCATTCTACACCAAAAGACAAATACTGCACGATTGCATTACTATGAACGAAATACATTGTGTAACCTGTAGCATGATTTAAAAAAATAAAAAGGCCATTCTCCATCTCATTTCCCCTCCATTTCCAGCCAACTAGGTACTGAGAATCAGCTGGAAAATGGATTTGCAGGCACCTCTCCCAATAGTGAAAGCTGGGTGCAGGCAAACTCCACCCACACCTCCTTTACCAACTAAAAATTCTTCATTTTATTTTTTTCTTAGTACTGGGAGCTAGGGATTAAACCTGGGACCTCGTATGGGGGAAGCCAGCACCCAACCGTTGAGCCACAGCCACTCCCCTGAGTTGTTTTTTTTTGTTTGCTTTGCTTGCTGTTATTTTTGTTTTTTAGGAGGCATGCTTCCCTCTTCATTTTATTACCAAAGTAATAAAAGTCTATTGTCAATTATCTGGAAAAGGTAACAAAAATTAAAAAAATTTACTTGTAACCTGGACAGATTTTGCCTGTTCTGAACATTTCATATAAATAGAATCATACAATATATGGTATTTTGTGACTGGCTTTTTTCACTTAGCATAATGTTTTCAAAATTTATCTATGTTGTAGAATGTATCAGTACTTTATTCCTTTTTATGGCCAAATAATATTCACAGTAACAATACACATATTTTTGTTTAGTCACTCATCAGTTGACATTTTTGTTTCCACTTTATGGCTATTATGAATAATGCTGCTATGAACAGTCGCATACAAGTTTTGCATGGACATGGGTTTTCATTTCTCTTTGGTATATTCTTAGGAGTGGAAATGCTGGGTTATACGGCGACTATATATTTAACTTTTTGAGGAACTGCCAAACTGTTTTTCACAGTGGTGCCACCATTTTATATTCCCACCAACAATGTACAAGTTTATTTCTCCACTTTCTCGTCAACACTTGTTATTGTCTTTTTGATTATAGCCATCCTAGTGGGTGTGAAGTGATATCTCATTGTAGTTTTGATTTGCATTTCCCTGGTGGCTAATCATGTTGAGCATCTTTTCATGTACAACATCTTTTTGGTTATTAGGATATCTCCTTTGGAGAAGTATCTATTCAGATCCTTGGCACATTTTAAAATTAGATTGTTTGTCTTTTATTGTTGAGTTGTAAGAATCCTTTATATATTCTGGATACAAGGCTCTTGTCAAATATAAGCTTAGAAAATATTTTCTCCCATTTGTGAGTTGTCCTTTCACTTTCTGGATGATATCCTTTGATATTCTTGTATTTTTAACACAGTTGGTACTTAAGGTATGTTTATATGTATGTAAGTTTTGTTACTTGTGTTTTTCCACTGGACACTATGCAGTTAAGAATTGGCAGTAAAGTTGGATTGCTAGGGTTTGAACCTGAATTCTGATTCTGCTGCATTGTGGATCCTTTAAGCAAGTCCCTTAAGCTTTGTAAGCCTCAGTTTCCTCATCTGAAAAACGGGGATGATCGTCAGGCCATTTCACAGCTGTTGTGAGGATTAAATCAGGAGATGGAATAGAAAAGCCTTGGCATACAGGAAGGCCTCAGTGGACGTGTGTATTGGTGCTCCTTGAAGAGTGAGGACGATGGTCATCTTCCTCCGTCCCTCTTTCCTTTCCTCCTTCCCTGCTTTATTTTCTTTTGCTCTCTGTTCCTTTTCTGTTTCCTCCCTCTACTTTTCTCCCCTTTCTTTCCCTCCTTTTTAGCTTTCTCCCTAATGAATGTCCTGGACTCCAGTAGAATCTCTTTGCCCCCAGGGTTGGCCCTGGATGCCTGGGGTCCATTTTTCCTAGCCTTTGGGATTTCTGAATACAGATGGCCTCTAGCCATCTCACCATGACAAACAGTGAGAAATCTGAGCCTGGGACTTGCATCCAGTGTTAGATTTCACTCCTGGGTCTGTGCCAGGGCCGGGAGATGTTGGTGGCAGAAGCTGCTGAGTTGTCAGTCGCCATCAAAGTGAGTTGTACAAGTGAGTGCTGCAGGGAGCCAGGATTCCTGGGCTTCAGCTCGATCCCTGCCATGGGGTGTGTGCCTTAGGAAAGGCACAGGTGAAGTGCCTTCAGAGGAAGCTGAGATGACTCCTGGATGGGAGCCAGGGCTGGGCCCTCGGGGCAGAGGGACAGGGGAGCATGGAACTTGTTTGATGAACAATTATGATTCCTGATGATGTGAAGCATAGGATGCTGGATGAGAATGAAGGGAAGTGAGGTTGAAAAGCTGAAGGTTGCTGAGTGGGAGAGGACAGTCCTTGTAGCCCTGGGTAGGATGGACAGGAAGGGGATTTTGCCAGAATCCAGGAGAGACGTATGCATGTCAGCACTGGCCTGACCTCCGCCCCCCCCCCAAACACACACAATGGCACTGGATGGCAGGGCCATTCTCTTGGACCACCATCTGGTCTCTTGACCATTTCATGGATGTGTCCTTACTACCCCCAACTAGACTGTCAGCTCTGCCAGGATAGGGAACCTGGACACTGGACCTCCTGGATGATCCTCTAGCTTTCTTATCTTTTCTCAATTTTATCTTTCAACCCTTTTATTACAGCATTAGCATACAAGGCAATTTAACTCCAAGGAAAACAAAGTTATACAAGAAAGGAAATGTATTTGTAGTACATTATCTGCTTAAGCTGTGAGCTGTATTTATACCATATCATGTAAATTTTGAATATTGAGTAACCCAAAATTATATTAGGTGGATAGTGGGAAAAGAAAAGTGCGTGTATCTTACTGTATGTGGGTGTATGTGTGTCTATGTAGACAAAGAAAAAATCCTTACCTTCCATTTTGTAGTAAGTTGCTAGAAAATGCCATAAATTATAACAATAATAGTTTAAGTATGTTATTTAGAAACAGGGAGGTAACTTGCAGAAGAAATAGCTCACAAATTTGAAAGCAATTGCCTCTGGGAGGTAGGATTCTAGAGCAAGAGAATGACTTGTATCTATTTGACTTTTTAAACTATGCACATTTTAAAAATGTTTTCATATAGTTATTTAAAAAGAGAAAATATGTCCCTCTCAGTCAGAAACAGTGGGCATCGGGAGGCGGGTGTGGCTCGGTGGATGGAGCCCCTGTTTACCATATGGGAGGCCCGGGTTCGCGTCCCGGGGCCTCCTTGTGAGGGCACGCAGGCCTGAGCGGTGCGGTGGGCTGATGCAGCAACCTCACGGCAGGAAGCGGGTGTGGCGCAATGGATAGAGCACCCGTTTACCATATGAGAGGCCCCAGGTTCGCTTCCCAGCGCCTCCTTGTGAGGGCAGGCCGGCTCGC
>JAQZBX010095894.1:0-11861 GCA_029593785.1 Cabassous unicinctus
GGGGGGAGAGAATAAAAAAAATGTAGGGAAACATCTTTAAAAACAGTAAGTGTCTATTAGGTTTGACTAGCATAGTGGTAGGATACAGCACAGCTCCTAGGCCAAGTGAAGAGTCATAAATATGGAGAGTCCCATTCTCCTTTAGGCTTCTCTATAAACCTAAAATGGATGTTTCTCCTTGGACTGCACACTTGGAACACTACCAGCCGCCCTGAAGAGCCTCAAATAACCATGATGTGATGGATCTCGAGCAATCCTGCGCAGCCCAGAGGGCTCTGGGTGTACCTGTGAAGCGTCTCTGCCACACTGGAAAAGCAGCCCAGAGAGAGAAGGACCAGGAGGGCCTTTGACTTCTGATTGACTTGTGGAGAACAAAGGTGGTCGACCCACCGCTTTAAAACATCAGCACACTCTTCAGAATTTAAACGGACCTGAGAAAAATGCCCATGTTAAAAACAAAAACATCCTACACTACATGAAATGGAAACAAATAATTCAAACAAAATGAGACCTGTTCTGAAACAAGTGTGAGGCTCTGCTTTATTAGTGCCCCTTCCCAAAGCTGCTGCTTCCCGTGAGCAGCAGCGAGGACCACCCTGGGCCTGCGGGACGCAGTAGCCTGGCAACACCCTGGACTGATGCAGTCTGGGCTCGGACCACAGCACGGAGAGGAGACAGCTGCTTTTACTTAATTGGCTAGCAAATTAAGAGGAAATGTAATTTATACTCAAAAAGAAGAGGAGGAGGATGAAAGTTGCAAGAAAATATCTGCAGTGCAGCTATGCAGGCCAAAAAATGCTTCCAAATCATGAGCCAAAAATTCAAGAATTTTCTATTCCAAATGCTCACGGTACTTGGAAATTACCTACCTTTGCAAGCCAAGCTGCCCGATTCCACTCGCCATACGTCTGTAGGTAGCGGCAAGCATCTGCAGCTTTGTCTATCAGGCAGAGTAGCTGAACACCCTCTGAAAAACAGACAGCAGTTTCCCCCACTCCCAAGTGACACTGCAGCTCCCCCCTCCCCAATAATCAACATTTGTCTTCCTCTAGTCTTGTGAACTTTACACCTACTGGAGACATTAAATTTAAAAATAAAGTACTAAAATAAGAGTTCTTCAAAGTTACCTCACAAGTAACTAGGGTTGGAAGCACAAATATAGTCCCCCAAATGAATAGATAAGGCACACCTCTCTCATGGTTTTCATCATTCTAGTTTGCCCAGGTTTGCCCGATTTATGCCTTTTGTCCTGGCATAATTATTATTAGTCCTCTCATACTTATGAAAAAAATGTTCTGGTTTGCGTGAAAAAATTAAATGGTTGTCTTATAAAAGCTAGCAATAATTTCTTTTTTTTTTCAGCATACATTAAAAAAAAAAAAGAGTCCCTAACAATCACTTCAGTTGATACTTTTCTGGGAACAAGTCTGACTTTCCAGAGTACTGATAAATATACCCATCCACAAAACGAGCCTTACCTGCCAACTTGCCACTGGCAATCATATTCGTTGCCACCAGTTTAATGGTGCTCTGGGAAGGGCCTGATGAGGTGACAGTCGTGACCAAGCAGGCTTTCAGGGAATCACAATAATAATTCTGATTATCGGCACTTGTTTCCAGTAGCAACTGCACAGCTCTATCCGTCTAATAAGAGAAACAGTTTTTCTAATTACAAGAATATTTTCCTTCAACAAAACCTTTTTTGATTCTTAACTTGGAACAAAACTGAAGTTTGTAGCTTAAAGGACGATTTCCATTTTCAAAAAAATGTTCTTGAATGCTTTGTTTACATATACAAAAATTGAACAAAAGTACTGCACTGCTTCTCTGAGACACATAAAACCACAGTCTGGTTTATATAGGGGCTCAAGTAACACCTCATTTTAGCTTTGCAACACATCAGTGAATTCAGAGACACAAAAACAAAAACAAAACAGCTAGGCTTCATTTGACAATATGAAAGCCAAAAATACAAGCTGGTTAACCATATGCTTTTGCTTTCTTATAGATCTGCTGGCAGTATTTTGAGAGAAAGCCTAAATTTAAACTTACACTTTCAGGGAAGGAAATACATTAAAGAGAAAATATTATGCTATAAATATGTGGAACTGTGAAATACCAATCAACTAGCAACTCCACTGTAGCAGTTTGGCATTACTTATGAATTACAAAAATAGATATTGGATTATGTTTGTGAACTGGTCTTTCCCTCTGGGCATATTAGATTATATTGGATTCAGACACTTACTTGATTAAATAATGATTAAGGCTTTGATTGGGCCACGTCAGTAGGACGTTGCATCCCCACTCCCTTGGTGGACAGGGACTCGCAGAAAAACCGCACAACAGAGAAGGGAGTTTGGAGTTTTTGAGCTGGAGCCCCAGGAAGTAAACACATAGAAGAGCTTGGTCATGAGGAAAGAGAAAAGGCCCCAGGAAGAGAAACATGCCGTTTGCCTGATAGTCTACAGCTGGCCTTGTGAAGATAGCAGAGGAGCTGAGCCCAGAGGGAAGCAAGCCCTGGGAAGAGAGAAACCCAGGAAGCCCCCTCACAGATGTCGGCAGCCATTTTGCTCCAACACGTGGCAATAGACTTTGGTGAGGGAAGTAACTTATGCTTTATGCCTGGTAACTGTAAGCTTCTACCCCAAATAAATACCCTTTATAAAAGCCAACAGATTTCTGGTATTTTGCATCAGCACCCCTTTGGCTGACTAATACATCCACCAAATGTAAAAAGTTATAAAAATTGATGTACTTGACCCAAGAGAAGAAGCTGATCTGTACATTTCCTTGTATGATCATAAGTTGACCGTTTTACTTCCTGTAGATTAACCCTTTCCAGCTGAAATTTCTAGAAAGGAAAATGGGAAACAAAAGAAGACTGAGTCTGGATTACAAGAATTTTGAATTATTAAATCTTTTTGTACTTTAGTTATTTTCATAAAGATTACTTTGACTTTTCAACTTTAATTAAGAGAATCAACTCTACAGAAATCCAATTTAATAAGAATTTGCAAAGAAAAAGGGTGAAATGTATTAAGTATATGTAAGTTTACTTGCTTATAGAAACTGGCATTCGAGTAGAATTGTGTGGAACCCCCTCCCCACAAGTATATTAAAGTACTCTATTGGAGGTTTAACAAATTATGAAGTTACCTTTTAAAATTCAGAATACTAAATTCAAACTAAGTGAATGGAGTATTTATTTATGAGCTTTTCAAGTCCGGAATCAGGCTTTTTTTTTTAATACTAATGAGCCAAGGAACTTATGTCTATTACATGGATTTTTAACTTGGCTTGAAAGTTTCTGAGCTTGGTAGCTGCAAGGATAAAAGTGATCAAGATGAGAGAGCCGATGTGGCTCAGTGGGTGAGAGCCAGCTACCCACATACAAGATCCTGGGTTCAATACCTGACCTTGGTACCTCAAAAAAATAAAATAATAATAATTTTAAAAAGTGATCAAGATGATAGCTTTAAAGGTTTTAATATATAAAGTGCAATACCTGAAAATAGGCATTTTCACAGAGTATATCATAGCATATATCGAGCGGGTTGCTCAGCTTTTCCCGAGGAGCATCTTCTTTAGCAGACTTTTCCTGGGATAAGCTGTGCAGGTAGTGAGCAGCCACCGTCCAAAAGTGCAGCTCTGATTCATCACCGTAAAGCCTGAGAAGGGTGAGACCAAGGTCACGACTGAACTCACACAGCAAGCTCTGGCCTGGATAGGGCTTGGACTGTATCTTCATTCACATTAGGGAAATGTTTCTCTGGGGTAATTGGCTATATAAGGTGGTAAAATAATTTGCTATTTATTTTCTGGGGAGTAGAGGGGAAGGTCTTTTTATAAGGGACAACTCTACTGTACAGTAAAACAGTCCTGGTTCTTGCTTTTAAATATAAATATAGCTTTGTATCTGGTATTTTAAAACATGTTTTAAGGAGCTGTCTGCAGGAGGGAATCCTTTCAGTAGAGATAGCCTTAAGGCCTAGATCTCACTTTTACAAATTAATTAGTTGGTTTTCTATTTGCATTGCTAATTCTCAAAATTAATTATAAGTCAAATCCAAGGGATGATCTGCTATCTGTTTCTAAAAGGGTTTGGCCTTAAAAACCCTTAATAAGAGAAATGAGTCAATTTGAAATTCTCTGTATCTTATAACGAATACTTTAATCAGTATTACCTTGAAACAAGCAGGCACCTCTGCAAAAGGGTGAATTCTGGATCAAGCAAGAGCTTCTTTATGTCACTGCAGACAGGAATCCAGACAATGGTAAGGCAAAAATTGTGAATCTAACAATAATGTGAGAAATCAATATACTCTTGAACTAGAAAATTCCACTCAAAAGATACTTTTTGAGCTTACAAAAAATAAAGTTACTTTGCCATGACCCTGAAATTTTAAAGGTTTATTAAGGCTCAGAGTGTACTGCTGGTTGGAGAAGGAGCACCTATCACCACCACAGAGGGCTGTGAGGCTCTGATTTTGATTTCTATTCTTGCAACAGTTAAACTCACATTTTGGAAAATATTTACAATTACCTAACTATATGAACAAAGATGTTGTTATTGATAAAATTATTTTGCTAGTCATCAGAAACAGTGTCTTTAGAGAAGATGGTATTCAGAAGTTATTTTTGAAACTATTCCAAAACTAAAATAAAATAAGGAAGAAAGGCTAGTGTTTTAATAAATTGGTATTTCTAAAATAGCAAAAACAAAATATTCATAAACCTGAGGGGAAAATATTCTTTTAAATCTATAGTTTCTATTTAAGCATAAATGTTAATCTTTGGATAGAGAAGACAAAGTAATTTTGAATTTCTGATCAATAAAACATTCTATTGTGGTTGATTTATTAGATATCATCACTATGTGTGGCAGATGCTGAGTTGTAATTGTTATACATCTTACTATGAACTCCTGGTAGACCCATATTTTTCTACTGCCTTTGCAATATTATTCCTAATACATAGTTTAAAATGCTCTTGGCTCTAGGGAGCATATTAATTTCTCAGCCAGAATTGTGTACACAGCACCTCCACTTTAGAAGAGGAGGCTGACATGGAAGAACCACCCTGTCTATGTCCTCCACCCCTGGGCACCTGTGGTGAGGCAGGCTGAGCTACCCCGATGCTCCCGCCACACTTCTACTCCTGCCCTGACAGGAGAGCAGAGCCCTCTGATACTTATTAAGTTGTTGAAGAGAGATGTCTCTGTCACTGTAACTATTAAATGTCTCCTACAAAACAAAGATACAGACAAATATTCTTTCTTTGGGCCATTAATATTTTCCAAAACGCAACTTATTTTAATTCTTAAAAGCCCAAATTATTGTACTTTCCATTTTCATATTCCTATCTTCTATTAAAACATGTAGCATGCTTACTTAGACAATGAATTCAACTGCTCTTGAAGGAGGTTCTTTATTTCTTCATTTTCTGGATAATCACTATAGAAAAGATTTTGAATGAATTTATTATTTCTTCACTTAACACCATTTATTTATTCATCAGAAAAAAGTTGTGGATCACATTAATATAGCAATAGCTTTTCTGTAGTCCTTGGTTAAAAACCTGGTAATGACCAAAATAGCGACACTCTAACTCAGGAACTCAGCAATCATCTTTAAAGTCTTCCTATTGAGTCAAGACAAAGAAATGAGTAAAGAAAGTCTTGGTTTTCAAGAAACTGGAAAATCTATTAGCTGGTTCTAAAATCTCTCAGATTTGGATTCTTTTTAATAAGGACCTTAATGACAACTAAAAAATGTGCTCATTCTCTGCAGAATGGACATTCTCTAAGTATCTTGGAGAACAGAGACCTCATGACATTAGATTTTTAAAAATTCCTCCCTCCCATTCCTACCTGTGCACTGCGCCTGGTATAAGCTCAGTAAACATTTGTGGATTTAACTTAATAATGACTAATAATAGTTTCTGTGAATTTTTTTTTGGTAACGAGCAGGTATTCACTGAGATTTATAAAAATATATCTCTAAAGGAGGTCTGCTTGATGCCGCTGAGAATTAGGCCTGGTCCCCAAATTCCCCTTGGCCTAAATCGGCCCTATTCACACTCATCCTTTTCCTAATTATGCCAGGCCCCATGTTCAGGCTTTAAGACAACCACATAACCATCTGGAGGCGCATATATATTCTCAGCCCCACACCCCTGCTCCCGCAAAGGCCTCAGTGAGGGATGGAAACGAGAGGCTGATGTGCGCCTGTCTTAGTGTGCCTGCCTTCTCCATCTCCGCCTGGTTTCAAGGCTTATCTCCATTCCTCTTATGCCCTGGAGTACAGTCCACTGCTGATTTTCAAGCGTGTCCTTCAACCTCAAGGACATTAAGAAAGGAAAACAAAAATGGGAAAAAAACTTACATATGAGAAATGTCCAACGAATACTGTCCATTCCAAGGCTGGTGTAGTAAGAAAGCTTTTAAGGCTAGGGAGGCCCTTGGAACAAGGAGATATGGACACCACACAGGCTCTAGAAAGAAAAATTTTTTAAAAAAATAAAGGTTTATACTATGACACCTATAGGCAGTTTACAGAGAAGTCAGCAGAAAACAATGTGTAAATATGGTGGCAAATCACTTTAAAAGCACTAAGTAAAAGTGGACAAATTCTCTGCATTTAAATCAGATTTCTTATTTACATTTAATATATTTTTCTTTTCTTTTTTAAAAAAATTTAAATATCCTATGTGGTATAAAACACTGACCCTATTTGAATAAAAGATTCAGTGCAGGGAAGCAGATGTGGCTCAAGTGACTGGGCTCCCACCTACCACATGGGAAGTCCGTGGTTTGGTTCTCGGTGCCTCCTAAGGAAGACAACGAGCTGGCGTGACAGGTAGGCGCAGCAAGCTGACACAAGACGATGCAACAAGAGACACAAGAAAAAGGAAAAAACACACATAATGACTGACACAACAAAGCAGGGAATGGAGGTGGCTTAAGCAATTAGGCGCCTCCCTCCCACATTGGAGGTCCTGGGTTCGGTTCCCGGTGCCTACTAAAGAAACAAAGATGACAGACACAGCAAGTGCAAACAACAAGGGGGTGGGGAGAGATAAATAAATAAAATTTATCTTTTTTTAAAAAAAGGTTCAATGTAATGACTCAACAGATATCAATAAAGCTCATTATTTTAAAACACTAAAATTAATCACATTAACCTGTATCATCCTATACCATTCAATGTCTTTGCTCTTCTGAGGCTATTAAACCAAATGGCCCGCCAACCTTGAGCTTGTCACTAAAAGGATTAGGTTACCTCAGATCACTGGCAGTACTAGATCTCCCTTCTATAAATGACTATCTTATAAAGCTGGTCCTTGAACAAAGTGGCCATCTTCTTAGATTTGCCACCTCTCTGGTCCCGAGCATCCCCCAATATGCCAGTGGTTGGCTTACTGAGGACATTAACAAGCAAGATTTGCTCTGTTTGTTGTTGTTGTTTTTAAATGTGCTTTAGCACAGAGAAACAGCTGACCCAAAGGCTCCAATGCGCACACAGCTGGGCTCCAACTACCCTCCATGGTCCCACTCGTCAGACTCCTACCCTCAGACACAGTTCTCCTGAGGTTTGCTGGCTTTAACCAACTCAGCTTATTGCCCCTCCAACATCCTGCAGATTCTCTATAGATCCCTTGGATAAATAATTCAGTAAAATTTCACAACCCTACAAATGGTGCTCCCTAATTTAAGTGACCCACATGACTTTACACTACGTTGTCCAATTCAATAACCACTAGCCATATGTGACCACTGAGCATTTGAAATATGGCTCAAGAAATTAATTTTATTTTTTATTTTTTATTATAGTTAACCCAAACTTAAAAACTAATTCTTGATTCAGTTATTGGATAACTTTTAAGTACGCTTAGAAAAAACTGACTTTTTCAATTGTAAATTTTATGAAATTTGAATAGAGCTCAAGTATTTCTACTGAAAATTTTTCCTCTGAGAGAGGCTCAAAATATAAAATACACATTGGATTTTTGAAGACAGTACTAAAAAATGTAAAATATCTCACAATTTTCAAAACTGATTATATATTGAAATGATAAAATTTTAGATAATTGGCTTAAAGTATATTATTAAAATAAATTTCAGCTGTTTTTTAATTTTTTACTTTTTTTTAATATGACTACTAGAAAATTTTAAATGATATATGTGGCTCACATTATATTTCTATGGGACAGCACAGCTTCAGAAAACTTTGTCCTCTGCAGTTAAGAATTAAATCACAGGGGAGCAGATGCAGCTCAGTGGTTGAGCGCATGCTTCCCGTGTACGAGGCCCTAGGTTCAATCCCTGGCACCTCCTTAAAAAAATAATAAATTAAATCACAGGTGGCATGTGTAGACTTTTCATTAAAAAGTCAGAAAGTTCTTAGGCATGTGCCCACTACTACTTTTTCTTCACACTCAAGAATTCCAATATTGATTGGATAAAATCACCTAAAATGCCATCTGCATTCAAATGTCCTCTATTCTCCCCCCAGATATCTGACGTCAGAAGGAATATACTAGTTGGTCTCCTTATGTGTAATGTTAAATTTGATCATTTGGTTAAGGAGGAATTCACCAGAGCTCCGTCTTGTCAGGGCACCATTTCCTTATAATTAGTAAGTAGCATGTGAGGAAGAAACTGAGAGACTGAATTTCCTATTCCAGAACATCCTTTCATCCAATGATTTAGCATGCACTGATGATCCTTGCTTGAATCAATTATTACATTAGGGGATGCAAACTGGTAATTTTCTAATTCTATCATTCTTTCTACATCTATCAATTGGCACTCTTCTATAAACATGTCTATTTTTCTTGTTCTGAATATTACTATGGAATGAATTTTTAAAAATTTATTCAACATTTACATCAATACCACCATTACTCTTTGTAATGTTCAGAATGCCCCAGAGTTGGCAGTGGGAGCCCCTTTTAGCCAGTTTCTATATCCTTATGACAGGTCCTCATTGTTTTTAACACTTCCTTAACGTCTGGCACCACAAGATGTCCCAGGTTCATCTTCCACCTTTTCTACCTCTATCCTGGAATAAGCTGTTTCTCCGAGGAGGCTTGGTTCTTTTAGGTAAGAAGTAGAATTCATAAACCAAAATCTGGGTACTAGGAGTGCTTACTGCCATTGAAGGGGCATTGCTTCTAGACCCTTTCAGTGGGCTGAGCCAGGAAATACATTTTGTAAAAGGATTACCTCCCATTTAGATTCAACACTGGACTGCTCTTCCTTGCCATGCCCCATTCCACATTCGTATTTTTCTTTTCCCTCAGGAGAAGCCCTCATTCCCCCAAACTGCAATCTATTTACTTTTAATTGTTTCTAGCTTGTGACAGGCACAGAACAGTTTCAGAATTACTGGTACCACTGTCAGCTACTAAAGTTCAAACTTCCTTTGTAGCTCTTTTTGTCCTAGCATATAAAACACTAAAGGAGTATAGTCAAGGTTCTGTGTTTAAAAGCTACTGGAACAATTTTTGTGTGTGTGCAGTTATGTTACTAATTTGTTGTACATTGAGGTTCAACTCTTTCTTGTATTCAATTTTAGGGTTTGCTTTTCATTTATCCCTTTTGTTTGCATTGTATTTTTGGATGTGTGAACATTTAAGTGGTTAAAAAGCTGAAATCATAAAAAATATAGACAGAAGTTTCATTCCTATTCCCCACCACCACCACCACCACCACATACCCTCCATCTTTCTAACCACCTCATTTGTTTCTGGATTATCCTTTTTGTAAAACATATAGTTTATATATATTCTTATTCACCCTTTTTACATGAACAAACTATATACAGTCTTTTATACTCTGCATGTTTCACTTACACCTATCGTGTATTATCACTCCAGATCACTTGACAGAGATCTTCCTCATTCTACTTTAGAGTTGCACACAGAAGAAATAAATTCCCAAATATATTCAACTAGTTTCCTATGGATAAGTAGTTAGACTGTTTCCAAAGTTTTGCTTTTAATAACTTTGTGCACATGTTAGTTGCATATATGTATGTACATCTTAAGGTAAATTCTTAGTAGCAGAATTGCTGGGTAAAAAAAGCAAATCCCGAGGAGACTTCCAAGATGACAGTGGATTAGAGAGACATGGGACTCACTTCTCTCCCAGGAAAATAGCTAGAGGACAGGCAGAAATGGTCTGGAAAAAATGTTCTAGGGTTTAGGACAGCAGGGGAAGGCTGGACACCACCCAGAAGAAAGAGGGGCAAAGGAAAAGACGGCAAAACTGTGCGTTAAAGCTGCAGCTGCTGGTGCCCCTCCCACCTCCCTCAGAGCAGACAGCTCTGAATTCTCTGGCCTCTGGCCGGCAGCTAGACAGAGGGTGTCAAGGGGGTCTCCCTCCCCATGAAAGAGGAGAGAAAGGGATGCAGCCTAAGGCTGATTCAGCTTTTGGCCAACAAATTTGGTCTGGTGTGCTCCAGGAACCCTTCCAGGCCATGTGGCACTGCACAACTGTCTGCCCTGGGAGCTGGCACGGGAGGAAAGAGCTCCAACTCTCACAAACACCTTCCCTACTGATCGGGACTGGTTGTTGAGGATGCAGAGGGGAGTGGAATTATTTCCTACCCAGGAAAAGGGAGGGGGCTGCTGGCAATGGTTGCAGAACAGCCTTGGAGAAAGTTTGATGTTTGAGGCTCTGAATAGCCTCGAGGCAGGATCCTTTGTCACACTGTTGTGGTCCGAGATACAGCAAACACACTCTGACCCGGGTTTGAACTGAGAGAGCTGCCAAGAGCGCCATCTGCTGGCGGACAAAGGAAGTGTTCGTGAAGAAATCAAAAGGGATTAAGAGAGAGAGGCTTTTTCCAGCCTTTACAGCATCCCTCCCAAAGGCCCTTGGAAGGGGGCCTGCAACCCATTACTGGGTCCATGGCCCAGATTTGATCAACTAAACAGGAACAATCCTAAAGACCTAGAACAGGTTGAACCAAGAATCAAAGAATGGAAGTAACTTGCAGCCTCCCACCACTAAATCCCTATGCAAGAGAGAGAAATTGAGCATCAGAGTAAACTCACCATCATAATCAGATGCCTAGACAGCAGCCAAAAATTACAAGCTATACTAACTAATGAGAGAAGTGGCCCAAGCAAAGGAATATTTCAAAGCCCCACGTAAGACACAGGATTTGAGACAACTAATCAACAAGGTTCATAAAAATCTCCTAAATCAAGTCAGTGAGTTGAAAGACAATATGGATACAATGAGATGATCCTTACTGAAAAAGAACAAATTGTTTCTAAACCAGAAGAGGTTGTGTAGAAGAAAAGGATATGCCAGAAGAAACTGAAGGAAAAAAACTTAAGGTTTGGGAAAAACTTCAGCATTCAAAAAATGCAAATAAAAGTTAAAAAACAAAACAAAAAGACAATATGGCTAAAAAGATAAAGGACATCAAGAAGATACATAGATGTACGGGAGAGAGTGTAAACTACAATGTAAACTATAATCCACACTTAGTGGCAATGCTCCAAAATGTGTTAATCAATTGTAACAAATGTACCACACTAATGAAGGATGTTGTTAATGTGGGAAAATGTGGGAGGGCGAGGGAGCAGGGCATATGGGAATCCCCTATATTTTTTATGTAACATTTATATAATCGAAGTATCTTTCAAAAATATAAAAATAAAAAATATATTAAGGGAAGCAGATGTGGCTCAAGTGGTTGGGCTCCCATTTATCATATGGGAGGCCCCAGGTTCAATTCCTGGGGCCTCCTGGCGAAGGCAAGCCGGTCAGTGCAGCGCGGTGAGCTGATGGCCTGCGCAGCAAGATGACACAACAAGGGGAGACAAGCAGACACAGGCCAAAA
>JAQZBX010095895.1:0-11857 GCA_029593785.1 Cabassous unicinctus
CCAGTACGGGCAATACAAAAATTCAAGGACCACTGATCTAGTGCAGTGATTCTCAAATTTTAGGTGAATCAGAATCACTTGGAGAACTTGTTAAAGCGCAGATGGTTGGGTCCCACCCAGACTGATTCAGTGGTCTGGGATGGGCGCCAAGAATTTGCATTTCTTACAAGTTGCCAGGTGATGCTGCCGCTGCTGGCCCGGGGGTCACTCCTGTAGAGATGTGAGTGCAGCCTGAATGGAAGCAAGCAGAAGGTAATGGAGGCCCACCCTGCTGGTGCCTACCTTCCTCACAGATGAGGACCCTGAGAGCTCCCCTCAGCCTGCCACACAGCCTGAAACTCATCTTCATAGATGAATTCAGCCTTAAACATGACTTTGCAAATACTTCTAGAAAGGGTGAACTGTGAAGCTAGAAACTGTTAATGAATGCTTTGATGGAATGGGGGGCGAATGGGAAGGAATAGGGCATTTGTAGCCCCCACTTACTGGCCTCACCTCCAGGGGCTTTGATGTCAGAGAAATCTGAGGTGGGGCTCTGTGCAGCCACTCACTAGCTTTTGACCTCAGATCTTCAATAAGATAATATATGTGCACCAGGAAAAATCTAATTTCTATTTCTCTTGCTGCCTTCTAAGAAGTGTAGGTCTTGGCAGTGGAAGGATTGTGTTTTCCAGGCTCTGCAAAGGCTGCGGGTGTAGAAGCCTAGAGGGGCTAAACTGCCTTGCAGGAGACTGGAGGGTAGCAGGAGCGGGGGAGGGGGAAGGAGGAGGAACTTGTAGTTCTTAGGAGAACACTGTGAGCCATGGGGGTCTGCCATACCCAGATCCTCTGTGCGTGCCCCCTCTACAGTATCATTCTGAACATCTACATTTCAGTGCATCATTTCTGGAGCATACACCGTGACACTGGTCCAGCATCCTGGGGGTGCAGAGGCAACGTGCCTGGCAGAGTGTAGTTGCCAAGTGGGTGATAGAACTGTCCCCATCTTCCTCGGCCCTCCTGCTCCCTCCTACACATATTCACATCTACTTTTCTTTCTTTTCATATGTGTTTTTAGAAGGGAAACCAGAAACAGCCACACACTAAAGAATGTGGCTATAATGACAGGATTTCCAGCACAGTCTGGGCTGTGAGATGGAATCACTGTCCCTCTCATTCAGCCCAAATCATGTCCATGTACATACAGGATGCCTACTTCTGAGGGAAGGCCTACTGTCATACCAGGTTTCTGCCTTGGTTCCAATGGAAAATATTGGAATTCCAGCTACAAGCATGATGCCCATAGGAATGGCTATGTGCAGTTCCCTCCTAGCCCCAATGCTGATATGCAGCCTGTGCTTGGTGTTAGGTGGCCGGTTGGGGCAGGCATGGGAGCCACTGGGCAACGTCCTTTCTCAGCACTCCTTCTCATCTGACCCAAGCTTTGCCTTCAGGTTTAGTTATGGAGCTTCCTTTACCTGCACGACTTGTGCCTATTTAAAGGGGTGGGTGATAACTGTGTAGTGCAGAGGGAAGAGACAGGCCTTGGAGTCTGGCAAGACCTGGGTCAAGATCCTGGCCCCTTAAGCAAGTTCCTTCATGTCACTGAGCCTCATTTCCTTCCTCTGTAAAATGGTTCCATGAGGTTCTGACTGTGGATGGTCACAAGGATGAAGCAAATGTTGCACAAAGCACTTGGCCCCTGGATGTGTCTTGGGACCCTAACTGTGTGCTGATTTAATTAGACGAAATTCCAAAAATCCCTTACATTATTTCACTGAGAGCTAAACTCAGGGAATCTAACCTGCATTCTTGGGGCATTGGATGTTAGAGACATTAACTCATTCATTCATCCATGCAACAAATATATATTGAATGCTAACTGCATGTCAGACATTGAAATATATAAGAACATATAGCAATAACAGTTTTCAAAAGTTCCTCTGGGGAAGTGGCTGTGGCTCAATTGGTTGGGCTCCTGTTTACCATGGGGGAGGCCCTGGGTTCGATTCCTGGGGCCTCCTGGTGAAGGCAAGCTGGCCCGCGCTGCGCGGTGAACGGATGGCCCACGCGGTGCGGTAAGCTGATGCAGCAAGATGACGCAACAAAGGGAGATAAGCAGACACAGAAATCGCACAGCAAATGGACACAGCGAGCACAAGCAGCAAGGGAGGGATAAATAAATAAAAATACATCTTTTTTTTAAAGAAAAAGCCCCTCTGGAATGGCTATTCAAGCAGAAGGCCTTTAGGGCTCTGGTGAGACTTTCTAGACCTGTGTGCTGTGGTGTGGGGTGAGGTAAGGCAGGCAGCGGGCACCTCAAGGCAAAGTGGCAAAAGAACCACAGAGGGGCTGCCAGGCCTAAGGGCCCACAGTGAGACAAAGAGGAGGCTGGGGTAGAGGGCAGCCTCCTTGCTTTGCAGGCAAGGCTCTCGGCACATCCCCCAGGGCTCTGCACATCCCCCTAGTGAGAGGATGTTGGTCCCAGCAGGAGTCACAGACACAACACCTTGAATTATCCTAAAAGCCAGGGCTTTGGAGTCAGACTTGGATGTGAACCCTGCTCTCCTGCTCTGATGGAAAAAGTCACTTTAGTGCTCAGGGTCACAGTTTTCCCATCCATAAAACAGCGACAATTACATCTTCATATTTACTCTGTTCAGGAGAATCAAATGAGACAATAAGAGGAAATGCCTTCAAGACATAGCATCTTTTTTTTTTTTTTTTTTAAGATTTATTTATTTATTCCTCCCCCACCCCCACCTCGTTGTTTTGTGCTTGCTGTCTGCTCTCTGTGTGTTCTTCTGTGTCTGTTTGTCTTCTCTTTAGGTAGCACCGGGAATTGATTCTGGGACCTTCTGGAGTAGAGAAAGGCGCTCAATCTCTTGTGCCATCTCAGCTCCCTAGTCTGCTGTGTCTCTTATTGTCTCTCCTCTGTGTCTCTTTTTGTTGCGTCATCTTGCTGCTCTAGCTCTCTGTGCAGGCCAGCACTTCTGTGCGGGACAACACTCCACATGGGCCAGCTCGCTGCTTGGGCCAGCTCGCCTTTCACCAGGAGGCCCTGGGAATCGAACCATGGACCTCCTATATGGTAGATGGGAGCCCAATCGCTTGAGCCACATCGCTTCCCAAGACATAGCTTCTTATACCCACTGCCTATCATGTAGCACAACAAAGTGTCAAACTACAGCTGCAACTTCCTAAAATAATCTTTTACAATTTAAAAACAACAAAGCAATAACAAAACCCTCAAACCTAATAGCAACATGGAGCAATCCGACCTTTCAGTTTCTTTTGGTGAGGCAAGGATCCTAACAGGCAGATGTGGGGAGAGAAAAAAGGCAAGGAATGTTGGGGCAGCTGTGACTCAAGGGTGGGGCCACATCTGCTTTACACTTGGCCGGCCAGGGAATGCCTGCTTTAGATCCGTGGCTCTTGTGAGGCACGCACCAGTGGGAGCCCCAAATGCAGTGGCTGCACGGATGGCCCAGTGTGAAGGCTGGGCTTCTGGAAGGACACAGCAGAGGCCTGGGCTTCAGATGGCGGACACATGACTGCATTCCCACCCTTCCTGCCCCTCCTCACCTACTGGGGCATTCAGTGGTCTCCTGCTTTCTGAATTCTCCCACCCAATCCTTTTGTCAGAAACTTTACCCACAAAGCACTGCCACTGATGTAGGATGCTTTGGAGCAAAGGCTGGCAATTATGGCCCGTGGGCCAAATTTGGCTTATTGCCTGTTTTTGTATGTCCTATGAGCTAAGAATGGTTTGCACACTTTAAATAGTTGAAAAATGCAAAAGAATAATATTTTGTGATGTGGAAATTATATGAAATTCAGATGTTAGCATCCATAAATTTGTTTATGTGGTCTGTATGGCTGCTTTTGTGCTACAAAGGTAGAGTTGAGTAGTCATGACAGAGACAGTAGGACTAACAAAGCCTAAAATATTGATTATCTAGCCTTTTTTGGAAAAAATTTGCTGACTCCTGCCTTAGAAATACCTTCCTTCTAGGAGCACTTGCATTTTAATTCACATTCATGCCTTAAGAAAAAGAGAAGTTCTAATGCTGGAATTTGAAGCGTGTGTCTGGGCAGGTGGCTTTCTTAGGCTAAGACCTTTCCAGGGGAGAGTGTGGTGGGGGTGGGGGTCAGAGCCAGATAACAAAGGGGCAGCAGGATGTCAAATAAAAAGACTGGAGCTGGGCATTAGGAGCCCTGGTTCCTAATTCTAGCTTCAAGTAAGTAATAATTATGTGATCTTGAGCAAAAAGGCTTTCCATCTTTCCTCATCCATCAAAGATCCACCCTCCTGACATCAAACAGAGAGATAACAGCCATGAAAATGCTTAGAGCCCTACAAAGTATCACTGAAAGGCAAAGATTAGCCAATTCTGGAGCGTCCTGACAAAGTGGTATTTCCTCCTTTCAAGGCAAGAGAAACATAGGTGTCTATAGATGGAGCAATTCTGTTCTCCATGCCCCAAGTCAAGATCCTTTTGACAACAGGACTACCATGGACCTGTGGCTTTTGTGCAGTTGGCATTCCAGCCATTGCCATGCCACCCTGAAGGTCTCTGACCCTTGTGTCATTTTGTTGAGACACAGATCTGAGTTACTCACTGTCTAGACTGAACCTAGTGGGTGGCCAGCATCCCCACCCTAGGACAGCTCGCTTGTTCTTGCCTTGTTATAACAGAGGTAGTAACTAGTAAAGTGATTAAAAACTTCCTTTGTAAGTAAATGCTCTATATTGATGATGAGTGATGTGTGTCTACATTAAGCAAGTTACCTGAGGGGGCCTGAGGCCCGGAATGAGATGTCACCAGCATTTTATTCAGACACTGAAGCTAGTTGCAGTCAGAACTGCAACCACACCCTGCAGTGGTCCTGAAGCATGCAACAGAAACATAATTTGCACTTGGTGTGTTTACTTCCGTTCTACTAACCTCCATTAACTGAGCCTAACGGAGCATGTGTGCTCTTTAGAATGCAAACCCACACCTGATTCCATGCCAAAGACAGTTGCAACAAATTGCATCACCTGGATTTTTTGTTTGTTTATAATAGCAAGCCTATGTTGGCAGTGCAAATTGGCCAATTCTGTGCTATTAAAAACCCTCCCTGCTCTTTTCCCATTTTGTTCCAGGGATATGCAAAGCTGCCCAGAAGGAAGGAATTCAATCAGCATTAGAAGAATGCCGTGACGTCCAGTTTCCTAAACCCCAGGGGAGATGTGAGTGGGAGAAGAGGACCCAATCGGCTGAGGAGGGAACCCTTTTTATGTGTCTGCTTCCCCTGGCCAAATGCTGGGCCTGGCTGACAAATGTTAGTGGGAGGAAAGGATGGAGGAGGGCGGTTGGAGAGTGAGGAGAGGCTTAGGTAGTGGCGTAGGGGTGAGGAGTGGGCAGGCTACTTCCTGAGGATTCATCCAGGCCCAGTTCCCAGCTGCCACCCCAGAGCCTGACCTGTCCACTTAGCCCTGAGTGGGTGTGGCCCACTGAATGCAGGGCGGGTTCTGCCACTGGACAAATGGGTGCCAGGCTTTCTACTCAGAGCATTTTCTTCTCAACCGGAAGGCCTTGCAGTCTTGCTCAGGCAGCTATGGGTGGCTGAGATTGTTATACCTAATATTGATTTTTCTCACATACTTATTGAGTTGTGGAAATATCATTAGCTTATTGCCCCAAAGAGGCTGGGATCCCCCTTGGGAACAGTGAGTGATTGGGGCAGAAACGGCTGCAGGTGGGACTGGCCATCACTCTGTCCTTACCAGAACACCTATCCCTGGCCGTAAACCTTATCTAGCCCAGCTGTTCTCTTTATTGGACCCTCCAATCAAATATCTGGCCTGCGGAGCTGAAGGTCATCTTATTTCTCTGATGTCTCTCCCTGGTCAATCGCAGAATATGTTTTTTTCCTAGACCCCTCCTCTCTTCTGAAATGGGATGTTGCTCCACTCTGGACTTGCCCAGGGTTTGGGCTGGGCTGACCTTGAAGGCCTGCACGCCAGGACCTCTATGTGACTAGCCCACTGCCCTGGGCTCATTTTGGAAGGTGACTACACCATTGTCAACCTGCCTTTCAGCTATGAATAGTGCCAGATCTCAGGTCTGCATTCAAGCCATCTATTCAGAATAGGGGTCCTCTACAGGCCTCTGAGGATGCTTCAGTGGCCTAAGTCCCTCTTAAAGCCCCTAGGTGCCAAAGCACAGGATCTCAGAGGGTTGGTGGGAGAGCAGGCATGGGTACTGGATCAAGTCTACCCTAAAAAAGGCTCCATTCTGTTTTATATCTGCTAAGGGGATACCCTGTGGATAACTCTAGTACAGTGCTTGCATTCACTAGGGGCTAAGTAGTGTAGAATAAGGATGACCTGGATGTTCCAGGACAGTCTGGTTACCACAGACGTGAGATAGGTATTTTTATGAATAAAATATTTCAAACCCATGGGACTCTGTGAATTACCATAGTTAATATAAACTGTGAATTTAGAAAGCTTTAAAAACTGAAAACATTCTGAGAAAAGATAGGTTCCAGGTTGGCACTGTGGGAGGGTATTCAAACCAAATGGGCATGTCTGGGCTCAGCTTCCCTAACCATTATCCTGGCATCATAGCCTCTGTGGTTTCCAGTTCTGGCAATCTTGTTGAGCCTCATTTTCCCCTCCCCCTGATCTGTAACATGGGGTAACTGCTCTATCTTATAGTATCAGTGAGTCAAATACATGTGACATTTTTCTGAAATGAGGTAATAAGTGAGGCATTTAAGCTAGAGGACCAGAAGCCCCCTAGGTCTGAGGGCTTTGGAGGTAGGTGAAGATTCTCTCCCTGGCTTGGGCCTTTAGTCCCTATTGTACTGCCAGGAGTCCCCCCATTTGTGCAGTCTTTTCCAGTCAAAATAGAATGTTATTCTAGCACAGAGCTTTTTGCTCCTCTTTTACTTGTGTTTAAAAGCAACTCAAGGGAGGCGGATGTGGCTCAGGGGATTGGGCTCCTGTCTACCATATGGGAGGCCCCGGGTTCAATTCCTGGGGCTTCCTGGTGAAGGCAAGCCTGCCAGTGTGGCACGGAGAGCTGATGCAACAAAGGGAGACAGGCAGACTCAGAGAGACGCTCAGCGAATGGACACAGTGCGCACAAGCGGCAAGGAGGGGATAAATAAATCTTTAAAAAAATAAAAGTAACTCAAATTATGCAGCCCATGAAGTCCCTGAAAAACCTGACCCCACTGCCCACACACCCATTCAAATGAGGAAGTGGTACCCGGAAGCCCTAGGAAAATCAATGAGTTGTGAAGCTGAAGAATTTTCTCTCATGACATAGCTTTATAGATGGTGAGAGCTATAAAGCTATAGATGGTGATCATTGAAGGGCTCTTAATGATCACCAGGAAGTATCGATAAACATCTTACTAGTGCATCAGTTTTAACTCTTGGAAGTGTGTACAGGGAATTAAGTAATTTAAGACATTTTAATATCAAATATGGATGTTGTTTGGAGATTGCATTGATCAAGATTAAACATGACTCTTCAAAGAAATTTTGGGCTTGTAGTTTAAAGCAGTAATCCACAATCCTGACTGCACCTTAGAATCAATCACTTGGAGTGCTTAAAATCCCCTCCCTGTCTTTGCCTGGGCCACAACCCAGACTAGTTGTCAAACTTTCCAAGGCTATGATCCAGCATGAGCACTTTGATAAAGACTCCCAGGTGACTCAAGTTCAGAGGGCATTAAGCAGCACTGGCTCAGGGGGTGTGTTTACTCTGTTCTTGAAACTCGGGGTAGGTGGTAGAAGGTTTGGAAAGGTCTAGAAGCACATTTCTTCAGCTCTGGCTTCTGATCCCTTTGTAGATGAGACTGGATACTGATCTGGCAGAGAAGAGGACCGAGAACTCAGATATCTTTTGCCACCTTTCGAAAACAGGAAGTAAACTAGTCTAAGGATGACCCTCAGCCAAGAAGAGTTTCTCAAAACCCTGTGAAAGTAAGAAAGCATTACCCCCTCCCCTTCCTGAAGCTGGCAGGTGATAGTTCTGAAGACCTCTAGTTTCTTCATGGAACCAGAATCAAACAGAAAAGCCACAGAAAAATGAGACTTCGTAGAAATGTGCAGGTGGCAGATGTCCTGTTTTCAAATAGAATCTTACTTGGCACCCAAGAAAATAGAATCTTAGTCAGCTTAATTCATTGTTTCACAAATAACATAGTATCTTTCACCAGATTCTGGGACACCTTGAAGGAGCTGCCTGGTTTATGGACAGTCTGTCATAGTTGGGAAGTGCTGGCAGTTGGGTCTGGTTAGCTACAAGGTCAGCCCTTGGGGTACAGTGGTTTGGCAGTCTGGCAGCAAAGAGATCATAGAATACCTGAAAGGTGCAGGAGACAGCTTTGTAAAGAAGGGGACCTGAAGTTTCAGGACTATTGACTGTAGTATTTCAATTAAAATGTAAGCTGGGCAAGGAGGCAGTATAGAGCAGGGGTGATGAACATGGGCACTAGACTCTCACTGAGCTGTGACCTTGGGCAGAATCATCTCTGAGATGGTTTTCTCATCTGCAAAAAAGGGGGTACTACTTCCCTCAGAGTTTAAGGATTATATGAGACCATATAAAACATTAAGTAGTATGCTAGACTCAAGTTCTCAAAAATAGTTATTTTTAGCCACTTAAAAGCATTTATCACTTGCTCATAGAATGTGTGGTACATAGCATTGCTAAAGTTGACTGGCCAAATGAGGGCTCAGTTTTCCGTTTGAATCTGTGGAGTTAAACATTTATCTAAAGCAGTGGTTCTCAATAGGGGCAATTTTGCCTACTAGAGCATGTTTGGCAATGTCTGGAGACCTTTTTGACTGACACAGCTGGAGGGGAGATGCTACTGACATCTCTTGGTGGAGGCCAGAGATGCTGCTAAACATCCTATAAGGCACAGGACAGCCCCCACAACAACAAAATTATCTGAGCCAAAATGTCAGTGGTGCTGAGGTTATTTGGTAACTCTGATCTAAAGGAAAAAGCCCACCCATACTGGGGCTGGATTGGGGGGCCCACGGGGAGAAGGCAACAACAAATAGGTGTACAAATCTGGGATTTGGCAATATCTGAAAACTGCAACCAACCTTGGGAAGAGGAACCATCTTCTCAATTAGGAACCTATTAGCAGCTATATCTCACAGGGTTAAGTTAGAGAATTGAGACTCACAGTCAGTGGACCAATTAAAATTCTTAAGATATGAAAAAACAATAGAAGTTTTTTGGAGGGCAAGAGTGGAAAAACAATTGAAATGTGGACCTCTAAGGACTTGGCCAAAAGGCTCAATTAACACATGCACCAAGGAGTAGAAAACAGTTTCTTTGGTTGGCAGAGGATATGGTCAGGAGGTACCTGAGAATTGTGGTGAGGTTCAAGTGCTGAAAAGCCAATGAATTGGAAGGTAGGGAAGATCACAGTTCTGGGGATTAAGACAGCTAGAGGGCTAACCCCCAGGAGGCCCAGAAAAAGGGCACCATGCAGAAGTAAAATAGATGAGATCTGTTTTCCATTTTCTTTCCTAGACTTTCTAGGATAAGGTAAACTACTTATCAAAAATCAAGAGACTATGGTGGGTAGAGACCCACACAGTAACCAAAATATTGAATTCCTATCGTGGGAAGTCCTGTTATATTCTCTAATAAAGCAGCAAGAATCCCCTAGGTACATGGGCAGTGCCTAGCGAAGGAGGACAGACCATTATACCAGACACTTGATATTGGTGATTGTATTTATGAACCTTTTCTTGTGAAATTGAAAGTTAGCCTAGTATTATATATTGCCTAAGAGTTACCTCCTGAAAGCCTCCTTGTTGCTCAAATGTGGCTCTCTTTAAGCCAAACTCAGCATATAAATGCACTACCTTCCCCTTGGCATGGGACAAGACTCCTGGGGATGAACCTCCCTGGCACCAAGGGATTATTACCAAGCTCCAACTAGCGATGCATTTTGAAAAAGACCTTGACCAAAAGGGGGAAATATTAAATATAAATGAATTTTTATGGCTAAGAGACTTCAAAGTGAGTTGGGAAGTCATTCCAGAGGTTACACTTATGTCTCAGCAGGATCTCAGACTGCCACAGTAAACAGTGCCTCAAGCAGCAGGGCTCCTGAGGACTCTAGAGACATCTAGGTACTATAGGTAGGGCAGACAAGCTCAGGAATTCGGCACCCTGTCAGTGGGCCTTATTTTGGAATATATGCTCCCCAATGTAACAGAGTTAGACTCACTTATAATTTCCCTACATATGGCTCTTCTGCCCCTTTTATTTGAACTTATAATTAGCACTATACTTGTTAAATATATGTACCAGAAACTTAAATCTTTGGTCGTTCATATGCCAGTTGAACCTGGAATGTCAGCAGAGTTGCAACACCTACTCTTCAGTTCACCGGACTCGCCCAGGACAATTAACAAAAGGATGATGATGGATGTAGCCATTTGGCAATTTGATGTAATTATGAATTCCAAAAATATAATTGGATCATGCTTGTAAACTGATCTGTTAATCTGGGCATGATTAAGTTATGATTAGGGCGTTGACTGGGCCATGTCAGTAGGGCGTTGAGCCCCACCCCTTGGTGGGTGAGGGAATCGAATATAAAAGGCAAGGCAAAGGACAGAGGGAGAAGTTTTGAGTAGCAGTTTTGATGTTGGAGAGAAGGCTCCAGAAGAAGAGAAGCGAGGCGTCCACCTGATAGTCTACAGCTGGCCTTGTGGAGGAAACAGAGGAGCTAAGCCTGAAGAGAAATGCAGCCCTGAGAAGAGAGGAACCCAAGAAGCCTGAACCCTGGCAAACATCGGCAGCTGTCTTGCTCTAACACGTGGCAATGGACTTTGGTGAGAGAAGAAATTTATGCTTTATGGCCTGGTAACTGTGGACTTCTACCCCAAATAAATACCCTTTATAAAGACCAACCCATTTCTGGTATTTCGCATTAGCGCCCCTTTGGCTGACTAATACAGAATTTGGTACCAGGAGTCGGGGAGTGCTTTTGCATATACCAAAATGTTGGAACGGTTTTATAAATGAGTAAGGGGTACTTTTTGGAGGAATTGTGAAATGCTTGATGGAAAAGGCCTAGATCACTTTGAAGAAACTTTTGATAAGCAATATGAACGCTAAAGAGACTTTCTATGATGCCTTAGAAGTAAATGATGAAACTATTGTTGGAAACTGGAGGAAAGGCGATCCATGTTTTAAAGTTGGTGTTATATGGAAGACAGAATTTGAAAATGGTGAACCGGAGCATTTAGCTGAAGAACTTTCCAAGGTAAACTCGGAGAATGTGGCTTGGCTTCTCCTTGCAGCTTATAGCAAAATACTAGATGAGTGAAATACACTAAGGACTCAACTTTTGGGCACAAAGAAAAGAGAAACTGATTCTGGAACTTCCAAGTTTCTGAGAAATCAAATTCCCAGATGAAAATGCCCCATTTGAAGACATTACTAAACTTGGAACTTGTAAATCAGATTGAAGCTACAGTTATCTAGGAAAGACTTGTGGAAAGTCTTATAGTCTGATGGCTTGGACCTCTGCTTCCTGCATGCTAAACCAACAAAGTTTTTGAGAGAGCTGTATGAACAAAACTACTGTCAGCCTGGACAAAAAGGACATGGAAAGGAGAGATTGAAGGAGAATCAGCTTTAAGAAGAAAACCATGGGGGGACTTCCGGGAAGATGGCAGACTAGTAAGACATGGGAATCTCTTTTCCAGAAAAATAGCTAGAGGACAGGCAGAAACAGCCCCGAAAAAGATCTTCTAGGGTTTAGGACAGCAGGTGAAGGCTGCACACCACCCAGAGGAGAGAGGGACAAAAGAGGGAAATTACGACAACAGAAC
>JAQZBX010095896.1:0-11859 GCA_029593785.1 Cabassous unicinctus
TCTTTGTATATTGAGTGATTTTGGATTGCTTCTTGGGGGCATTTTTTTTCAAATCAGTTTTGTTTAGATATGTTCACACACCATACAATCCATCCAAAGTGCACAATCAATGGCTTTTAGTATAGTCACAGTGTTGTGCATTCATCACCACAAGAGATATTTTAGAACAATTTAATTATTTCGGCACAGGCCACAGTCACTCACTCACTCAACTAACAGTCACCGAGTCCCAACTCTGAGCCACGCCCTGGAGGGAGGCACTGTGGGCACCAGATCCCAGATCATCCCCATGAGGGAACCGTATCCTAGGGACATTGTCCCAGCATCTAAGCCAGAGGGGCTGGGATCTGTGGTGCTGCCAGGGAGGCACAGTGCTTTGTTCTCACCTGGTATTAAAACATTTTTACTTGACAACCTTGGTGCTTTTAAGGAGTAAAGAAAGCCTGTTTATGTAAAGGGGAACTAGAAGAAATAGAAATGAGGAAAAATAAGCAGATAAATTCTAAAATAATAAGAAACAAGTGTAATACAGTGAAGTCTGTGAAATAAGGACAGAAAAGATGTTACAGTTGAAGAGAAACAATGAGTCATGACAAGAAAAAGGAATTTTCATTTTCACCTGGCAATTTAACTTTTAACTCTTCCAGTTCTATCAATAATTTCCCCCTTTCAACTGTTCTCATGTAATAGGCCAGTGAGAAAAGGTCAGTGGAGGAAATGAAGATCGTAAGATGTGCTATTTTATATCTTTATAATAGTTATCTTTTAGCTGAGATTTAGTACAGAACTTTCTTTTTATTTAAATCTTTTTACGTGTGTGTAACCTGGGTTTGCCAGGGACCGTCACTGCTGTTCTGTTATGGGAGGGCAGGGGAGGGAATCAGGAAAATGGGTTTTCTTCTATCTCAGGCTTGGGGAGGGGTACCGGCCGACTTTGTGGGCATTTCTGTCTGGCCAGCCACTTGAGGAGGGCGGAGCCTTCTTAGCCAGCACCCTGCAGGGTGGAGCACCATTTTCTCTGAGGGGCCCTCCATGCCATCTTCTCTAGGTGGAATATATTGTGAGCAGTGATACATGTTTAAGTGGTTCTTTGACCTGGGGGTCGAGCAAATATCCTAAAATTGTACAGATGAGGATAACCAGAAATCTGACTTCTTTTAACTAACCAGCTCTCTTGTACGTCCCAGGGGTTGGGTAAGGTTTTTGAGAGGGGGCTGCCTCGTGTGGATGTTCTTTAGTTTTTACTGTCTACCTTCTCAATCCTTCTAATGCCACTTCAAACCCTGCTGTTCACCATCCCCAACCCTCTCTCTTAGGGAAGTCTACTCTTCCCTCTGTGAGTCTTTTTGGGCCCCCCTCTGCTTTGCAAACTCTAGGGTAAGCTCATGATGAATGCTAAAGGAGATGCTGCTCACCTCAGGCTTTATCACTTACAAGGCAGGAAGGGAGGTACTAGTCCAGTGAGTTGATGGGAAGATTCTGGGTGTGCTAATTCCAGTTCCGTTTCTGCCGGCAAGAATTGTGGTTGTCTTCTTAAGTACAGCGCACCACAGAAGATGTGTGTGTGTGTATACATATTTTAACAACATGATCTAGTCTTACACAGGGAGCGCATTATTCCTTTTATTAAGACTTTGTCCTCTCCTTGCCAAAAAATAAACTTAATATGATGTCTCTAAAGAGATCTTTTTCCTGAATCTGTTTGCTTTATAAGAGCCTCCAAAGAGCTGGACTTGCTCTGTGTCAGCCATCTGAAATGAATAGGGTCAACCTGAAATAGATTCTTCTGATTTTCAACTTTCTCCTTTAATAGAAGGGGTATGGGTAAACGCTGCCAAGAAGCTTTAAACTGTGGACACCTCTACATGTACAAACATTTAAACAAGTTGGTCAGTCAATTCATTTCAGGTAGTACAATATTCACTTAGACCGATTCCCTCCAAAGCTATCTTGATGTAAAACCAGCCATTTAAGGGAAAAGGTCGATTTGGCTGATTGCTATCATTTGGCTAGGGCACTCACTAAATTCTGCTTTTCCTTCCTCGGTGGGTGGCCATAGCTGCTATGATGTAGTCTAAAATGATTCAATTGGTCAAGTATTGTAACATTGCATTTCTAAACTTTTCAAAAAACAAAGATTGTAAAATAGCTTTTAAGAGGTATCAAAGGATCATTTCACCCATCTTTTGGGATCTAGAAGAGAAAGCACTGATCCAAACTCTGTCTCACAGGGGCCATTTCACTTGATTATTAGCTTCACCTGAAGGGATATGGTATTCCTCTCTAATAATCGGCTGAGGTGCTATGGGAGATCATTTAGCTAAGTGATATGCAGTCCTTCTCTGTTCTCTGACACTTTAATTTCTGGAGCTGCAGTTGTGTCATACCTTATAGGTAACTATGGCAACAGGGCACTGTGCTAACAAGCTCTGTGCCTGCCGTTATTAGAGATTTGACAGTCTTGTCAACTGCAATTAATTGGGAATTTTTTTTTGGGGGGATAGCGATTTGTAAGGTGATTGACGTCAGCATTTCCAGGGTGCAAATAAAGACAACTTGGATGTGGAAAAGAACCAGACTTCATTTTAAAATCGTGGCGTTTACTCAGAGGCAGCTCTGAGAGAGGAATGCAAATGAGGCAGCCTCAGTCTGCTCTGCCTCATTCCTTTCAAAGAGAAGGAGCTTGTCAGTGTTTGTGTGTGTGAAATTTGAGCCTGTGGCTTTACATACATCTATGTATAAAACCGCTCATTTTTTTTCTTGCAATATTTAGAGAGGAAAGCATCCCAGAGAAATTTTAAGTAGTGATATAATATTTTGGAGGGCTCTCAAGATGGCTTTTTTTCAGCCTTTCTAATGAGTTGTTTGCAGTTTTATTTCTCCAGGGTTTGTGGTGAAAAGTACACTGACGATTTTGACTTTGAAGGTCTACTTAATGGTATTTTGATGTGTCTGAAATCCTTAGGCAAGGGACTAGGGCTTCAGAAGAACTCTATTCTGGGCATATTCAGTATTATGGTAGGGTTAGGAGAAATGTTTGCCTCAGTGCCTGATGTGAAAAGCTAAAATGCACCCAGAAAGAAATTCTGAAAGATTCAAGGTTAACAAGCATTTATTGGGTGTCCAAATGTACATTGAATAGAGCTAGGTACTTTCACATTGAATTCCACTTAAGATTTTAGTATCTTTATTAAGGTGAAAAAGAACTCTTACAATTACATAAAACATATGTACTTTTTGACTTAAGGAGATAATTGGCAAAGAATGAAAAAATGAAACGATTTCGCCTCATTGAATATGAATAGAACTTGGGATACACAAGAAAAACAATTCAGACAGAGTCCTGCAATTGTCTGGCTGACCTTATCCAGTCAGCTTTGGGCATTGTTACAGCTACGTCACAGGCTGTGTCACCACTCTCAAGGTGGGATTTTTTTCTATTGATGCTTGTTCCCTGGTGATTGGACTTTTCTCCACTGGTTTGTTGTCCCAGGAAATTCATAATAGGCCAGTGATTAATTAAAATCTTAAATCCTCAGGCTGTGCTTGTTTTTCTGTACAATGTGAGGCTCCTTGATCTCTGTGGAGCTTAGACTTGGGGCCAGAAAAAATCAGGTCTTGGGTTGTATTCACACCCAGACCGACAGACACTCAGGAATGTCTGTTACTCCTTAGTACCCTACTGTAGGGTTTTCCAGAAAGTTACCTCTAGGAGGGGGGCTAGAACCTGTTAGGTTTGGAGTTGGAAGGGATTTGGAATACTGGCTCCACCCTTAATCTCTTTGTGGCCTGGGGCAGGTTACATCATATCTCTCCCTCATCTTTTAATCTCTTATTGAAAAATGTTATGATGAGATTGAACTAAGGATAAAATGAGGTAGAGAGTACAAGATTTCTGTAAATGTGAAAGATTTCTTTAATTCTAAAACACTTATGCCACATTTACTATTGGGAATCGTTAAAAAATATGATCTTGGGGTTGGAAAAGGGAGCTGAAGTGGTTGGTATTAGATTATTTTGCAATGAATTTTTGGGCAAGATATATGCAATGGAGAAAACAAATATCTGAGTTTTATTCTACACTCCTCTGCCAGTTGGGTGGAGGGGGCGGGAGTTTGAGTTTGAGAAGAAGAATCCATGTAGCCTTCATGTAGGTTGATGTTTTTCCATAAGGACATCTTGGGTGGAGGCTGTAGCTTGATAGGTTGGGCGAAGGGAATGATAATGGCACTGCCATTTTTTTGAGCATTTACCATGTGATAGGCACAGTGCAAAATGCTTTACAAACTTCCCCTTGTTTATTACTCATAACAAAAATATGCAGATTACTTCCCTATATGAAATGACTGGAGTATAAAGAGGTTAACTAGTTTGCCCAGGGGCACACCTGTAGAAGTGGCAGAGCTACTTGTGTGTTTCTTCAAACACATTCTGAATTGAGTAGAACTGAATAAACTTATAACTAAATCTATTCACTTATTAATAATCAGTAACTATTTCAATGTTCTCTACCAGCACTTAGGGATACAGATGTGAACATCCTGGTCACCTGCAGCTTCTAGTCTACTAGTCTACTGGAGAAGACTGATACATGTGAAGTAAATACTTTAATACTGATCAGTTCATTAATTGATTAAATACCAGAGTGACATGTGCTGCATAGGAGCGAATGAGATGCTCTGACAGTGGGATGGGGCGAGGGCCATAATTTAACCAAAGGGTGAGATCAGGCATGCTTGTGGGGGTGACATTGAGGATAATTGCTGAAGGATTGGAGTAGCCAGGTGAAATTACATAGATGTAATTTCCTTCCATCTCCCCATATCCACATCTTATAAAATTCTTCAAAACTCAATTCAGATGCAGCTTCCCTCATGCTCTCCAAGCTGGAAAATAAATTCCTGTTGTTTAATCCAACCTGTTTTTTGATATTTGCGATGGTAGCTCTGGAAAACTAAGACAACTTCTTTCATTCAATATAATGATTTTGAGGTTCATCCCTGTTATTCTGCTATATTGCGGAGTAGTATTCCATCTGTAAACTCTTTAAGGGGACAAGTCCATCTTCGTATCCACCGCTGTACTTAGAAACCCTTTTAATAAAATGTTGACATAGACAGTGACCATCACTGGTCTGGGGACTGGAGCAGAGTCTTGTGGCAGGGCTTAACCCTTAGTCACTGAATTGTGGGAAGGTGGGGGTCCTTGAGTAGGTGCTGCAGGAACTGAGATGGTTGGGGTGCTGATTGGGTCCTTGGAGGATTCAGGAAAGTCTATTTACCAACCATGGGAGTTTTCACTATTTTGACAACTGATGTAAGTGTACCAGTGTGTGCTACTGAGGCAGGTTAGTTTAGGAAAAGGGAAGACGAGTCTGAGACCTGGCAGAAAAACATGGCTGTGAGACACTTGGCCATGGAACCCCACCTGGAAACCCCCTGAGGGAAAGACTGTCACCAAGAAGGCTGCTGGAAGGGTCCTGTGAGACCCTGACCATGAGAATCTCATTTGGAATGAGACTGGAATGAGATCTTGTTTGGGGTCAAGGAAAAGCCCCAGATACCCTCAAGGGGCCTCACCATTGGCTCCCTGGGGAATTGACGGGTGGATAACCAATTAGAAGAGTAAATAGCTGGGGCCCGTCCCCCAACATTATGAAAGGGAAAAGTAATAGCTTAATAAAGATAGCCACACAAGCCCAAAACTCTCTCTGCCTAGAGAAGCCTGCACCTACATCTGGGGGTGCATAATTCTATTCTTTTCTCCCATTTCTCAATAAACTCTGTTCTTTTCTCCCAGTTCTCAATAAATTCTTATTACTGGCCTAACTAAACTGCCATGCCCTTAAATTCTTTTATGTAACACAGCCAAGAACCTAGAGGAGTCCATCATCCCCCAGCTTCCCCTGGCTTCACTACTGATTATCAACTCTTTACTTACTCAGCTCTTTTCTTATTCAGAAAAGACATTCAATAAATATTTGTTAAGTGAATGGATGAATAACTACAATTAAATGTAAGTTGCAGATCCCTGCTTGATAGCACTTAAAATTAAAATGGACCTGTCTTGCAAGTATTTCCAAGTGGTTTGGTTTTGTCAGTAGTAGTGTGCTAGAGATTATTAAAACAACTTCAGAGCTTTTATTTGGGCCGTAGCATTTGGCCCAAGCTGATACCAATCCATGGAATCAAAGACTGGTGAATGACCAGTAAGTGCTGTGGAGCGTTAATTGTGTTCCTAAGTATGAACAGGTTTTACCTGGAACATCAAGGAGAGGAGAATCAGGACTATCAGAAGTAGAATGAGTACCAAACAGAGTACCTGGAACATAGTGAAGGCTCAAAACACTTGGTGAATGAATGATTATGTGAATAACTGTTTCTGTTGTACACCTTCAGAAGAGAAAGAGGTCAATAAGGGCTGGAGCATCCACAGGAGACTTCAAGGATGGGGAGGGTAAAAACTGTGGCCAGCACCAACAAAGGAAGGGCACAGTCCTGTGAAGACACTGGTGCTTTTGCCTGCCTTTTGAGGGACTGAACTACACTTTCTTGCTGTTTTCAGTCTTGGATGGACTCCCAGTCAAGGAACCCTGTCTTCTCTGGATATGAAGCAGGTGGGTGATCCAAGCACCACTGGTAGGAAGCTCCAGAATGTGGACTTCAAGTGGAATAATCCAGAGGATTATGGTTGAATTGATGTACCTTGATGGCAGTGGCCTGAAAAGATGGTCCTCTGGTTCTTGCTACCTGCATCTGCAGAATGTCTTTGATTCCTGGCTCTTCTGAATTTTGACCTCTGCTTTTCCTTTATTTCTGTGAGTTATTCTGTAGCCTTCCAATATTTTTCTTTATTGGCTTAATATAGCCAGAGGCAATTTCTGCTATTTGCAACACAAAATCCTGATGTATTTAGGTAGTTTTGAGTTGTCCAGACTCCACCAGTTTTCTAGGATGTCCTGGTCAGCCAGTAGCTGATTACAGAATACTTTTGAATGTTTACTTTTGAGAATGGAATCCCTTGCACTTCCTTTATGAGCAGGCCTTGTGGTCTTGCTATTTGTGTCACAGACTGAGATGTCTGGAAGTGGAATGTTCTTCTTTATGACTCAATTTCACCTTTTGCTATACATGATCCCTTAAGAGGTTCTACTCAGAAGATTACTTTGAGGATTTGCAACTTAATGCCAACCACGCTTTTGACTCTTGAGAGCAAAGACAGTCTGATGTGAAACATGGAGATTTTTAGTTTTGTAGCTGTAACCATTTGCTGTCTTGTGATTTTGATCTGGTTTCATCTATTCATTTCTCTTCTAATGAAAGTAAATATGTCCTTTTTTCTTTCCAGCATGCTTTATTGGGCTAAACTATTCCTGTGGTATCATCCTCCATCTTCCTTTCTCAGCCTCCACTGACTTTTCTGTTAGCTTCTCTCTTGCTGCTTACTTGGAACACATCAATGTTTGCCTCTGATGAGTGCTAATTGAACTATATTCCTCATTTTTCTCATGAATCCTGGGGAGAGTAGCATTTTTCTCCCCAAGGGAAAATGAAAACATGACAGAAGACCAAAGTAGCTATTATGTAAACAAGAGAAGAATCATAGAACAGACTTCAGTGGCCTTTTGTGAAAGGAAGACAGAAGGGAGAAGAGCAATTCAAGTCCAGGGCCTGGCCACGTGGATGACTCTTTTTCAACCATGGCACGGCATGAGAAAAAAGGAGGGCCTCGCTCAGGAGGAAGGGCTCCGCACAGGATGTTGCACAAGTAGCTGCTGTCACAGTCCTCAGTGACTCAAGGCTGAATGAAAAAAAAAAAAGCTTTGAAGAGCCTAAGAACTCTACAAATTCAAGAGAATCTGTCTGAAACTGATTTTGATTCTCAAGAATTTTCTTATTTCTCATTAGTTGATAATGAGAATAAATACATTTAGCAGATAAAAAAATAAACATTAGCTTGAGGAGGGAAACCTGCCCTCCTGAGTTCAAGACAAGCACCATATCCTGCTGGTTTGAGAATTACCCACCGTGTCTTTCATGCCTGTCAGCTCTCATCATCATTGATCTAACTCGAGCTTTTATTATCTCCTAATAGTCTCCCTAGGCCTGGTTTCTCCTTTCATTAGCCTCTTCTCTCTGCTCGCAGAATAGACAAGACTTGGTCATGTCAATTCTCTTCTTCAGAACCTTTGATGATGCTCCTCAGTCCACAGGATCGAGTTGAAGCCTTTACTATGGCAAACACGCTCTTCCCCTTGAGGACTCTGCTTGCCTTCTCGGCCTCATCTCTTGCTGAGACCATATCTTCCTCCCCTACACTGGAGTCTTACTGTTCCACAAACATGCCAAGTATGTGAAGGCCTCGGTGCTTGGCTCATGTTTCTTCCATTTTGGTCTTCTTGAATTTCCTCCAGAGAAATCTCTTCAAGACCATCTCTTAAATGTCAGAATCTCTACCCACCAGAATCAATTGCCTTTTCCTCTGTGCACATTTGGCTTTCTACTCATATCATGCAAATGGCGTATACATTATATCAGTATGGAGTAATAGAAATATAATGGGCTATAAATATTATTTTAATATTTCTAGTAGCTACATTCTAAAAGGTAAAGAGAAACAGGTGAAATTAATTGTTCTCCCCCCCCCATGGCTCCCTCATCTGTGTGCTTGTTGTTTTTGCCCATTGTTTGCGCTCATTGTCTGCTTGTTGTTTGCTTGTTGTTTGTTTTTATTTTTTTTAGGAGGCTCTGGGAACGCAACCCAGACCTCCCATGTGGGAGGCGGGCGCTCAACTGGTTGAGCCACATCCGCTCCCTGCTTGTTTGATTTTGCTCATTGTTTGTTTGTTGTCTTGCTTGTTGTTTTTGCTTGTTGTCTGCTCGTTGTTTGTCTTCTTTAGGAGGCAGTGGAAACTGAACCCAGGACTTTCCATGTGGGAGGCAGGCGTGCAACCACTAGAGCCACATCCACTTCCAAAATTAATTTTAATAATAGATTATTTAACCCTATATATATATTTAAATGATCATTTCCATATGTATTCAGTACAAAACATGAATGACATAGATGACATTCATGTTTTGCATGAATTCTTTGAAAACTGCTGTGCATTTTACACTTACAGCACATCTCAGTCCAAACTAGCTACATTGCAAGTGTCCACTAGCTCTACGTGGATAGTGACTACCAAATTGGACTGTAAGCATTATATACTTTTCTGTCCTTCTTCACTGTGAGTGCCTTATTCATATTTTGATCTCTGATATATAGTCCTGTGTGGAAAACAGCGGCTAGTAAATGTGCTGAATAGAAGAATGGGTTTAAAATGTCTTGGAAGTCTAGGGATGTTGGCAGAAATAAGCCATTATATTTTCTTTTTTGTCAAATTTCCTCAGTGGTCTCAGGGCAGACTGTAAAATAATGTTCAAGAGTTCCCTTAAATCAGTTGCCAAATGGTCCATGGGATGGGCCATAATAGAAATGGTTTGAAAGGAAGATTAGTTGCACTGTTCAAATTCCATTTGGTTGTTCTAAAATTATTATAATAGCTTGAGTACATTATGACTACAGTGATTGGATAGTAATAGTACACCTTTTGGGTATTTTGTTCATTACATTGACCTAGATGAATCAACCATGAATGAGTGGTCTAATCAATTATGCTCAGGGAACATGGCTGAGTGAGCCCATGAAGCTGGTAGTGGGGGGAAAAAGAGATTAATTAAATCCAATGATATTTGATTGCTCTCTTTTCTGAACTCCCATGGCATTTATAACCACACAACATGTATACGAAGTGATACTATAGGTATGAGTCACAAGGGAAAACTGTGGAATCTCTGAGAGTAGTGGCTACATACCATCGGAAAAGGGTTTGATCGTTAATTCCATGCTGTTATAACCCTTCCAATTCCACAGGGACTGAGTCTGCAGTGGGGACTCTTGGGATTTCAGGGTGAAATTACAGAATACAAATGACTGTAACATGCATCTAATATATTGTAAATAATTTTTCTTCTTGCCAGAAGAAAGTCGTTGGGAGTCATTTAATGACTCAAAACAAAAATGTTGATTATTTCTAAAAGGAATAACCAAATACATGGTTTTTTGACGCTTTAGCTATAATAAACCCCTCAGTTTCTGTCCTCTAGAAAATGACATTCAGATGAGACTCTAGTCATATCTCTTGCCATACTCACATTTCCAGGTCCTTTTGTATTTTTCAGTGTTTATGAATGGTTAATCTGTCATATCATCTATCCATTCATTAAAAAAAAAATACGTGTTGAATTATTACCCTGATCATTTGTACTCTGATTCATGTTGACCATGGAAACTATGGAAACTATTCTACCTCGTACATTAGAGGGTCTCTGGTATTTTTCAACATATCAACATGGTCATAAACAGTTTCTCTCATGCCATGAAAGAGTCAGTAGCTGTAATCAAAGGAAAATCAGTTAAAAAGAAACAGAAGTAAGACATGAGCTGTCTTCTCTCTTTATAGAAGAAACTCCTGGATGCCTAGAGCAGAAACAGCTGGGTCTTGGTGGACAATACCTTACCATGTGGTGACAATCTTGCTGCCAGTTGTGCAAAAACCCAACTACCTTGGCATTTCCTAATGCCAAGAACAGAGAAAGTTCTTTCATGTGCTGGAAAAGATAATAGCCCAATATGGAATAAGAATGTCAACCTTCATCTCATTTAAAATCTAACCTTTAATTAAAACAATAATATATTTGTACATACATTTAAAATTTAGAAAGTTCAGGTTTAGCGCAACTATTTGAATCATGTATATTTTAGACTCTTCCCTCCACCCCAAGACTTAGGTGTTCATAATATGAGTGAAATTTGGGCCTCGTGTAAAGAGAAATAAAATTCCAAAGTTGATGGAACATGAGGTACTTTGAGGGACCTTTCCATAAGTGCCACCTTCCAGAAAGCCCCCTGTGGCTTGTTGGGAAAATGCTCCACATTCCAGCATGTGTGCCTGCTTTGTCCTTGGTGGGACATCCCATCCATGTGGTGTAGAGTGGTCGTGGAGGGTTCTGGTGTCAGATACACCTGGGCTGGATGTGTGGCTCCATCACCCGCTGGCTGTGGGATCCCGGCCACAAAAATGCCTCTAGGAAAGCAGCAATTCCTTTTCTTTATATTGTTCTTCAGACTTTTAAAATAGCGTATACACATCCCACCTCAAATTCTAAGTGAATGATCCGTTTCGAAAATATTTAGGAGATTTGATCCATGGACAATTTGGTTTAGTTTTTTTTCCCCAAATGTGTAAAAAGGGAAAATTCTAGTCCCATATTGTATGCTATGAATTTTAGACTATTAGACCAACTGACAGACATGTTGGTTTGGCTAATTTGGAACAGCATAAAAGCCAGAACAACTTTTGTTTGGGATGCTTTTTTAGGCTTGGGTAACTTCCAGGGTCATAGAGCCCTGCGGTCAAACTGAAGTATTGAACACACTAACAGCTTGAACCCAATTTTAGAAAATCTAATAACAAAACCCAAAAGCTTACCAAGCAAATAAAATAGGGGATGGTGATTTTACTCTGATAAGAGAAATATTTAGATTATGATTTATCCTTGAGTTCCTTTAAATCTAACATTCTCAATGGGCCCAGTTCTGCCCTCTAGGGGGCATTCTGGGTATCACAATAATTGAGGTGGCACTGCTGGCATTTGGTGAGTGGCAGCCGGTGGTGCCTGCTCATCCCAATACCCAGCAGTTCTGCACCAACGAAAGCTGCACAACTTTCAAATGCCTCATGGGACTTTCATGTGGAGGTGAAAACCCTGTTTTTAATGAGTTGAGCCTAGACTCTAAATCCATTTTATATAT
>JAQZBX010095897.1:0-11861 GCA_029593785.1 Cabassous unicinctus
GTGTTTATGAATAGCTGAAGACATGGAAGAAAGTTGGGTGACTTGGCATCAGGGTGAGGGGAGGGAGTGGCAAAGGAGATGACAGGGAAGTAGGGAAGCACTGACTAGGAAAAAGGAGGCACGAGAGAAATACGGTGAACCTGATGAAGAGGCGCCCCCTAGTCACATGGTGCTGCAGGAATCATTTATTAGCAACACGTGTATCTTCCTCATGTTTAGGAAATTCCTTAAAGGAAATGTAGCCATTATGTTTCTTTTGTGTGGGTCCAGCACCTGTGGAAGTTTCTTAGCTCTGCACTGGAAAGTGAGGTAAAACCCTGGAGTCCCCTGACGTTCCAGAGCTTAGAGCTTATCTTCCCTTAGAGATAACCCAGTCACCAGTCCCCCCAGTCAACAAATAGTCATCAAACTCAGACTAAGGCACAGGAAGTCTTGGCCCTGAAGAAACTTCAGCGCAGGTTTGTGGCTTTAAATCTCATCGTTTTTCTCATCGTTGTGCTCATCCTCAAGAATGGGTTGTGCCTTGTGTGTCTATGTAGGAGAAATACAGCCACCAGGATAAGAATTCTACACTGTTGGCAGTTTCCCCTGGATATTTTGCTAGAGTTTGAGTATGTGTCAAGTTCCAAGAGTATAAAAATGGGAGTTAATTACTTGGACTTTCTCCTTTTTTCTGCTGAAGTATCTATTATTATGTCTCTTTGCCCACATGGAGCCCCAAGGCAGAGCAGCCCAAAAATGTCACTCGAAATGCACAGAAAGGGCTGAAGTGTTAGGTCTTGGAGTGACTGTGTTCCTGGTGTGACCAGAGGCCAAGAGACGAGTTCCACATAAGGAGAGGCACGAGCAACTTCTGATTATACCCTTGTTCTAACAAATCTCAATAGCCAGTTTATGGCTCCACTCATATATTTCATTGCACACACAGTTTAAAATCTCATATGTTGCAGTTGAAATCACTTAATCAGTTCAAAGATTGATCTGCTGGAGAACAAAATATTTATCTGTGACAGAATACAAGTTTTCAAAGCAGATTCTGTCAAAAAATATTGCAGTGACAGAGTTCACGTCTAACTCTTATGCTCTCTGCATTGCATGAAGCTCAAAATAGGTGAAAAGGGTCTTTTCAAAAGTTGTAGAAATTCATGTCTAGTGGAATAGGTAACTAAAACAGCGCAGAAGACCCTTGTAAAGTCGCTGTCCTTGTGCAGCCCGTGTGTCCACATTTATAAACTGACAGGTGTTGTTTTCACGGGCTGCCTTCCAGTTAGTTAGCTGGAGTTATCAAGAGACAAGCAAGACCAGCTGAACCTCGGGACCTCGTCCTAAGGCTCTGCTGTAGAGAGAATCCATGAAGGCTGAGAGTGAGGCCGGGGTATTTCCTCCCTCGCGGTCAGCTAGGTGGCCGGGGCCTCGTCTGCTGATCGTGGCAAGCCATGCTGGAGGCCCCTCAGCCCCTCCCTGCCTTTTGAGATCTACAAGTTCCGGTACAAGACATACCCTCTGGAGTTTGTCAGTTACACTGTTCTGTCTCCCTGGGCAGAAGCTCTGTGATCTGCCTCTCTCAGCAGCATCTGCCAGGTATAAGCAGGTGTGGACTTCCTTGGAAGGAAGTTAAAACTCCATTTACCTTTGGCTATGAATGGGGTTCCTAAATCTGTGTTAGTCAACTATTGATTATTCAAAAGCAGCCTAGGAAGAGGTCAGGGACCTTGGGGTCTAAGTTACTGAGGCTTAGAGAGGAAAGGTCACCTGTCCAAGGTCACAGAGCCGGCGAGCCCCCGAGTGGCATCTGCTGCTCAGCCTCCTTCACTTCATGTCCAGTTCCTTTCTTCCTAAGCAACTTTAATGCCACAATTGTTTAAATAATGCGCCCTTGTATGCTGCCTTTCTTTTCAGAGGTCTAAATTTTCACTGAGATAAATTTTTAAATGTAAGAATTTAGCAAAACAAATCAACTTTGGTAGCTTTTAACACTAACATTACAGGAAAAGTAAGAGAGGGCACTATTAAGTGCCATTGCATTAGGTCTACTTCATTGCAAGTGACAGAAAAATCAACGGAGATTGGTTTAAGAGAAAGAAAACTATTGATTGGCTTGAGTGAAGCATTGTTGAGTGGTGGCTTCAGGCAGAGTTCGATCCAGGAGACTAAACAAACAATGTCATCAGAACCTGATCTCTTGGTTCTCCTCTCTATGTTGTCTTCATTCTCAAGATCCAGTTCTAGACCTACACCTCTCAGTTTTAAGTCTACAAGAGACAGAATAGGCCACAGTCCCAGTAACTCCCAAGACTCTATACCCGTTGTCTCTAACTAGCTCTCATGCTGATTCCTGAGCCAGTCACTGTAGACAGGGGATTGCAGGATTGTGATAGGCCAAGCTTAAGTCATGCACCCATCCTTAGAGGGAATGAAATCATCATGGTGGTTCCCAGAAAAAGGAGTGATTTGTGATTGATAATGGGTTGCAAAACCCAAAAAGTTCCTTTACCGCATCAAGTCCCAATAGCCCAATGATCTTAGGCAAGTTACTTAATGTCAGAGCCTCCGTTCTTTTGTTTTAACTGCAAAATGGAGAGGATAACGTACCTCTCTCATTTTGTGTAGTGTCCTGAGCTTCATATATAGTCAGGCTGTATAAATTTTAGCACTTGGCATACATGTACACCAAGGGCAACGGGTCTGGGAATGGTGATACCGCATCTCCTAGTGGCCCTCTGAATAAAGTCCAGACTCTTTGATTAGCTCACAATGCCTGCACGGTCCAGTCCTTGCTTGAGTCTTCAGCCTGTTCTGACTCCACTCCCACTGCCTCCTCACCTGCTCCTCCGCGGAGGTGAGTGACCTTTCATGGTGCCCCTCCAGCTCCAGCCATTGCAGATGCTGATCCGTCTACTCCAGTGCTGTTCTCCTCCCTCCCGCTCCCTACACACCTGTCTACTCATCCTTTCTCAAGAAGTCACCTACCCCACCTGGGTGGGTGCCCCTCTGGCATTCTCTCTTGGAGCCCTGCACTGTCCCAAGGTAGAGATTGCTGGTTTGTCCTTCCCACTAGAGTCCCTGACGGCAGCAACCATGAGATTAGTCGCTCAACATTTATTTAATCACAGTTCTTGACTCACAGCTGGGGTCAGCAGATCTTTGTTGTAAAAACAACAGCGGGATCAGCCGTAGGCAGGCAGGGTGTCTTTCAGGTGGGAGCCTGGTGGGCCCTATGGAGGTGATGCCCCGTGGGTGAGGGGTGTTCACTCAGTCCTCACCCCCAAATGCAGACCACTGCCTTGCAGAGTGTCCTCCTGATGTCCAGGGAGTAGGGGCAGGGCACAGTGGATGGGCCCCCAGGCACCATCCCCGTCTCCCCCACCATCAGAACCACCCCCCCCAGACCCTATTTAGTCTGGGGGTTTTGTCTGTAGGTTTGTAGGCAACGTTGTAGTTTTGCAGTAAATTCTTATTTTGAAAGGATGTGCTTGCTCTTGATCCAAAGAAGCAGATTTTAATCCACAAAAGAACTTTCCTGAAAGCCAAGATTTACCTTCTGCATTAGAGCTTCAAAGATGCTCAAGGTAAAAATTTCCCTGGCTACATGTTAAGGGAAACTTGCTTTGGGAGGTGCATCGAGACTGTAAAAGAAACAAATTTGAGAATAACACCGCTGGGGATTGGCCCCATCCCCGGCCCAGCCCCCAACCACCCCTTTTCAAGTAGGAGCAGGCTACTGTTCTTCTGGTGGAGGTAGGGCTTGGGGAGGGGTTTTTTCCCAATAGTGGGTCATTTAATATAATTCTTTCTAGTTAAATTCACACTTTTGACTATCGATGGGCTAGAGCCCAAGAAAGGCTTCCTTGCTGTAAATGTTGGAGGTAAACTGAAGAATGAGACCCCAGCTGCAAATGATGCTGTCCATCTGAGAAATGAAGGCCTAGCAACGAGCGCATCAGGCTCGGCTTGCAAGCCATCTTCCCTCCGCTTCTGCCCCCAAATTTCCTTTTGTGGAGCTGGTTTCGCTCTTATTGGAGTATTTCCCATGTGTTTGCTAAAGGGAAATCACCACCAAGACATCTGCAAAGTCTCCAGTCTTTGAAGTACCCCCAGGAAATTCAGCAAAGAGAAATGCAGAGGTACTTTGAATCTGCTGGGTGGGTGGACCTACTGTTTGTTTGGTTTGCGTTCACGGCAGCTGGTGATGAAATCCAAACTTAATGTTCTGGCACCACCAGAAATTAGTGTCTTCATTCTTCTCCTGCCTCAGACAAGAGCTTAAATTTTTTTTTAGTTCAAAGGAACAAAAAGTAGATGCACACATAGAAAAAAATGTGAGCCCTTGTTCAAATGGAAATTCAGATCTTTGTATGCTTTTTAAAGTATAGATGTATGTTTCTGAATTCATAACCTTTTTAATATACATAGCATTTAAGAGTTTCCAGAGAGCATTTGGGTACATTAGCTGATGGAATCTTCCTTGCAAGCCAGGTGGTTGGCGTGTCACCCCATTTTGCACATGACTTGCCTGAGAACCAGAAAGGTGAACTGCATGGCTCAGCATCACTTAGCCATCACTTAGTCTGGAGGTTTTGTCTGTAGGTTTGTAGGCAACATTGTAGTTTTGCAGTAAATTCTTATTTTGAAAGGATGAGCTTGGCAAACTTCAGGTCTCTCTGATTCTAGAGGGAGCACTTCACAGCTAAGAGACACTTCTTCCAATTTGCTGGGGAGAGGGGGACCCTATACTGAGGTATTTTCCCTCTATGTTGCCGTCAAGTTGTTAGCGTAATCTCTGTTTGGTGGAGGCCACTGTTCATGGTTTTGCAGGACAAAGCAGAAACAACAAGAAACAATAATATTAACATTTATCAAGCAAGAACTGTGTGCCATGTTGTTACACATGACATGTATTAACTTGTGTAATCCTCATAGGAACCTTCTGATCCAGTGAGGTTAAGTGACTTGGCCAAGATAACTTAGCTAGAACGTGGTATGCCAGAACTCAAGTGCAGACTCCTCCTCATGGATGATATCTGTGTGCTCATTGAGCACCGACTGGAGGCCAGAATTTTATATGTGCTACCTCATGTAATCAACATCACCCCATTTTACAGATGAGGAAACAGAGGCTCAGTGAGGGTGAAGTGACCTGCCCAAAGTCATAAGACTTAGGAAGGGTTGGAGCCAAAATCTGAACCAGGCCACCTGTCTCCCAGGCATGATCTTGGACCCACTTACTACCTCCCAGGCCAAAGTGTGCCATTTACACCACATTACATAAAACTGCTTAGGGCTCTTCAAAGAGCCCATTGGAGGTTGGATTACAGGGGTTCAACTTGCCGTCAGGAAGAGCTTGAGAAAGAGGGTCCAAGCAACTGCTGATTGTCCTACCCTGAGCAGCTGAGCAGTCCTTTTGATACCACATGTCACTGGGCGATCTTTTGCATTTGACAGATGTGGAACCTGAGGCCCAGGGAGGTTAAGTGACTTGCACAGAGTCCTGTGTCTTTTAAATGGTGGCACCAAGACCAAATACAAGTGCTTTAAGCAATGGCTTAGGGTACTGCCCTAGGCAGTTGTGCACTTAGGGTGATGCTAAACCTGACAACTGAGGACCGTTTGGGAGAATGGGGTTCCCGGAGCCTGAATTCCACTTCTGAGCCATCCCCATTTTACTACAGGCCCTTTAACCCCACTGGTCTTCTCTCTGCTCCAGAAACTTAGAGAAACTGCCACCCACCTTCTTCACAGGAATCTTACAAAGATTAATTGGGTAATTTCAGAATAGTTCTTTGAGCTGCTTGAAGGAAAGGTGCCATTTAGAACAAAGTAAAATAGCAATAATAATTATTCTATTTAAATGTATTTATGAAAATCTCTATGGGGACAATTAAGAGGAGACCAGCTTGTACTTGTGGGAAATTCACAAGTTGATGAAACACCCAGATCTCTGCCATCCCCTGAAGATTCTTCCGGGTTGCTTGTGGAATGACAGTGTCATTCTCGAAACTGAAGTGCTTGCACGAGGGGGTAGGAACTTCGGAGCCAGCCCCCATTCTTCTCTACAAAAATGACTTGTCTGCCCTGTCTCAGGCCTGCAGGACTCAGCACCTGTTAAGGCTCCAGCCTGGAAGTGCTCACACAGCTCTTCCCCAAAACTAGATTCACTTGTCATCTGCAAAGAGGAACTGACTTCAGGGGCTCTAGCATCTGTCCCATAATTAATGATTGCCCACTTACCATGGGGAAGGAAAATTCCTATTGTCTCAGCCAGGTGCCTCGAAGGACTTCTTTCCCATTTGCTTATAGAGTCCGTGTTTGTATTTAGCCGAGGGCCTGGCAGATGAAGAGGTTTTGATGCCACAGTTTTTTCTAGGCTGTAAGAATCCCTCAGCTGCTAACATATGGTCCATTCAGAAGGCCCGGGTTTGGTGGGCAAGATGTTCTTTTTTTACAACGGCCTTGCCTTTGATCTTCAGCACTGGCTTTCCCCGTTAAAACACCTGGCCGTGCTTAGCCAATTCTGCACTCCTGCACAGTGTTTCTTTGCTTTTCTTTTTTCCCCCCAACTTCACTTTTATACACAGATGGCCATCATGCTGTATGCAACTGCAACCACAGCCTGCTCATCATCTGAGAACAGATTTTTTTTTTTCTCCAGCCGATTCAGACAGGATAACCTTTTAGGCAAACACTTGGATACCTTCCCATCTCTTACAACTTCATTTTCTGCTCTGCAGCAGCCCCCACCAGCTCCTATCCACCAAGTGTGAGCAGAGGCTGGACTCCCCAGAGCAGAGCTGCTCCAACAGTGCATACAAATCGCCTGGGCATCTGATTAAAGCACAGATTCTGACCAGTAAGACAGGGTGGACCTGAGATTCTGATTTCTGACAGGCTCCCAGGGGATGCCAATGCTGTTGGTCCTTGGACCACACATTCCTAGATTACCTTTTCTCTGCCTCTGGAATAATTTACAGTCTGGCCTCTCCCCAATCATGTTCCTATCTCTTCTGCTTTCCTTTAATAAAATGTAACTGCCTTATGTTCTATTACCATAAAAGGATCCCCCTCCTGGCTCCCAGATGACTATTTCATACTCAAGTGCTAAGAGCTGATAGAGAAGCAGGAATGGAATCAGAAGACTGTCTTAGAGAACTGGGTATAGCATAACATGAGAATCACCTTTCTAATTGGTGATCCATTATTGTTTTTTTAAATGTATTCTGGCAATATATTGCCTTGCTAAAAGTTTTTAGAGAAATAATTTTTTTGACTATATGAAATTGAGTATTGAATCTTTTTACATATTTTCTCTTCCCACCCTCAAAGAACACAGGAAACCATGTAGGTACAACTCACTGCTCATTCAGAGCACCCGAACCTAAAATTAACATCATGCCAACTTGTGTTTGAGAAAATTAGCTGTGGCCCTCTCAAACCTGATTCTGCAGCTGAGGTCAATCTATTCCATTCAGGCTTGAGGGAAGCAATTTCCGTGTAATAAGTCTGATCACATAATTAAAACATCCCCATCCACAACTGGGTCCACCCTTGCCATTTAACAAGTCCTCAGGGGTGACATTCGAGATGAGCATGGAGATCTGAAGTCTAGCTGATGCCTTGGCTCTCTCTAGGCGGGAAGCTCTTTTATGCCATCATTAAGTGGCTCTTATGATTCTCCCATTGATACATCAGAGTCGACAGATGTGGGCTTGAGAGTCCAGCTCATCTAGATTCATATCCTGATTCCATAAACATGGCTTTAGCCATGACATTCAACCTTGTTTAGCCTAGCTTTCCCCATCTGTAAATGGGCATAAATATATTTATTATTTATTCAGGGCCTATTATGGAATAGGCACTGTGAAATTCACTTTTGTCCCTCTGATGGCCCTACAAAGCTAACTAGCAGCTCGCAGACATGGGTGCCAATCAGTGAGAAAACAAACCAGCCCTTATGGCTGGCCAGGCCCCAGGGGCTCTGCTTTGCCAGTGTTTCCCTTTAGTTGTTGGAGTGTGGGGTGGTCCACGATGGGTGGGATGGTTCCCAGGGAGGGCCTGGCTCCAGGACAGTCAGCGAGAGGGTGTACACCCAGGGCAACTGCTCCCGACCGTCCGGGATGAAAGGATTTCAGCGTTTTAACTGGTACGCTCCCATCTTGCTGATGAAAATCCTGAAAACTAGAGCGAGCAAATTGCCCAAGAGGTCAGAGCCAGGGAGTAGTGGCCCAGGTGTGTCTGACTTCAAAGCCTGAACCACCGAGAAGTCCTGCCTGCTTTGAAAGTTACTCAACATGAGATGAGATATGTGGCGCAAGTGCCTGATGGAGTAGCGGGCGTGCGGCTGGTGGGCTTTCAGTCACTCTTAGTCCTCTCAGCCTTCCTCTATATTTGGTTTCTGTATGTTTCTCTGAGAAATTCAGTGCCATCCTCATCGTGAGGGGTGAGATGGGGTGGATGGAGCCTCAACCTTGACCTTGTTCCCCCGCGGGCCCCTGTGGGTGCTGTGACTCCGGCTTTCCCATTCTCCCAGCTGCTTCGTTGCGCACGGGCGTTTTCTAGCTACAGGTTGGTGAAGTAGTCCAGGGCAGGATGTTTATGTCCCCTAGAGGAATGGGCACGGAATCAAGCCAGCCCTTGCTTGGCAACCCCTGGCTGTTCTTTCCCGTCCAAGGCGCCCTGCCAAACCGATTCAGGAGAGGAAAACATAACAAGTGCTGATGTGCTTCCATTTTACATAGAACATAATAAAAGTTTTCAGGATGATTTATTTTCCTAAACAAGAAAATACAATGGGTCCCATCCATTATTCAACGTGCTAATGATAACCTTTACTCTCTTGTCAAGGATGATCTAAGGTGGTGTTCAACTCAAGTACAAAGGAGGAGCAGTGAACTCACACACACACACACGCACTCACACAATCCTACAACACTCTATGTCATGACAGTGGGAAAATAAATTGTGGATCAAGGGGATTAAAAACGAGGAGGAAAGAAATGTTTTTGCATTGCAACTTTCTGAGCCTGATGAAACAGCCCTTTTTTAATTTTAGGTGATTGACTTGAAAATGACCCCCATGGAAAATGAATATTGATATGCATGCTTTATTATCAATTTTGTAAGATTTATTTCCTCCAACTGGCGTTATTCAAGCCACATGGAGCAGAGGGCCCAGAATCACATCATTTCCCAGTGGGGGACTTGACCTGGAAGACCACTGCTCCCTTTTCACCTGGGTGCTTTTTTTTCCTGAGAATTACAGTTAACCAGGAAAATATAAAAATTTGTTTGAATTCTGAGTGAGTTTGTTAACTTGGCAACAGCTTCACTTTTGGATGAATGAGGACTTTTTCCAAGAAGAGAGTAAATGCTAATTAAAGCTATTCATTTTCCACATGTTTAGTGATATTATATATGTTCAAATGGATATCAATAAAAATTAAATCAGCACACAAAGTCTGTTTTAAAATTAGCGTCGTAACTCAGGTACCAGTGTCAACAAATATAAGTTCATTTCTAAGTTTCCCTTTCATTTTAAACTTTTTTTTTTAAAGATTTATTTATTTATTTATCCCCCCCTTGCTGCTTGTGTTGCTGTGTCCATTCACTGTGTGTCTTCTCCGTGTCTGCTTATCATCCCCTTGTTGTGAGGTCCCGCTGCATCAGCCCACCGTGCCGCGCGGGCCGGCCTGCCCTCACAGGAAGGCCCTGGGAAGCGAACCTGGGGCCTCACACATGGTAAATGGGGGCTCTATCGACTGAGCCACTCCCGCTTCCCCATTTTAAGCTTTTTAGGTAGCTTGTTGACCAAATGAGTTGCTGTGAGGGAGGAGAGACGGTGGCGAGGAGCTCAGAGCTCGGCATTTACCGCTGTCTGTGTCTTCCAGGAGTCTGTTTATTTAAAGAAATAATTTTTTAAAAATTAAAGCGAAAGCTTTTGCTGATTCCCTTAAGTGAGTTTTTGGCTATGGGAATATAAGCATTCTTAAAATAGTTTAATGGCTCCAGCCATTCTCCAAAGCTTTCCTCCATCTTGATTTTCAGATTTATGAGTAATAACAGAAGGCAGCATTTCTCAATTCTGACACAGTAGAACAGGCCATGCTTGGGAGTGGTTAGAGTTGGGGCTTTGAGGTTGGTTGGCTGGGTGACCCTGGCAAGCAGGTTACCCTCTCACAGCCAAAATGCAAAAACTGTGAAGGATTATAGGTCATTGTGAGGTTTAAATTAAGCAACACAGGTAATGTGCTTAGTATAGTACCTAGCACAAAGGAATCTTTCAAGAAATGTTTCCTTTCCAAGCCCCCCCACCCCCTGCCCCCCCAAAAAAGAAATAAAATGCAGCATAACTTAAATATGTGTCAAAGTTAAAAAGTAAAATGGAGGACTTAAGGAAACTCCCTCAAATAATACGTGATTATATGAACGCTACCAAAAAAAAAAAGAGTGTTTATATTCTTTTGTCCTTTGAGTAATGATTGAGTGCCTGTCATGTGTAAGGCACAGGGAACAATTTCCTTTTACTCCAAAGCTGGTGGCACCTACCTAGGCAGGCAGTCATGTTGAGTTTTAAAGGTTTTTATATCAGGGAAAAAAAAAAAAGTGGCCAGGAATAATGCTATTGAAACCAACAGGACATAAAGTTGAACCACAGGGTCTCATTCTAGAGATTTCCAAAACATGGTTCAAAAACCATGCCCTCCTTTATGAAGGGGCTCCTAAAATTCTTTAGGCTTAACTCCACGGTTCCCGACTTGCAATATCATGTTCAGGATTATTCTAAATGATTCTGAGACTTTCCACAACTATGTCTATTTCAAGTCTGTTCTCGGAAGATGGAACTCCACAGAAGGCAGTTCACATGATTTTTAGTCCGAATCTATAAATAATTGGTGTATCCATTTTAGCCCCAAGAACTCCCATCTGGTTCTCTGTTCACACAAGAGATTAGGCCGAAAGCTTGGAAGGATAGTAATCCTGCGATGCACGAACGTCGGATAATTGTGATTATAGTAGATGCTCCTCACTTCTGGTTTTTTTGAGGATCGTAACTTGGCCGTCCCCAAGGTGATTTGCACTGGATCAAAGGCTGGGTGAAGAAAAAGAAAAAGTCACTTCTGGGGAGGCATCGATTGCATCTTCCCCGTTCACTTACCTTGCGTGTTCCCAGGCATTAAGGCCCTCTATGGTGGGGATCAAGAAGGCCTGACCTCATGCCTGCTCCTTTTGCAGATTTCTTTTATAATTCATGACTGTGAGAGAGGCAGAAGAACACAGCTTGTTTGGGGGATCCCAGATGGAGTTTGCAGGATGGATATTAGAAAAATCATCTTTTTTTTTTACTGGTAAACTGAGAAATTTAAATTGGAACAGCAATGAAAAACCATACATGTTGGGAGGTGGGGTGGGGGTGAGACAACGCGTGATGTCACTTTTGCATCTGTAAAGAGTCATTTTGTGTAGTTGATCTGCACTTTAAGAATTCCTAATGGGTACAGGCAGTTCAGACGCTGAGCTGAATGTGTTGGAGTTTCTGATAATGTTCTTCTGATGTGGGGGGCACAATAACAGACACACAAAACACACTCAACAAAAGATGGAAAAAATGTGGGTACCAGACGCATCCCGGCTGATTTGGGATGAGCTGAAGAGAGAAGAACATTCCAAGTGCAGGGACTGAAGCAAGAACAGCCCCCAAACAGGAGAGGGGAGAGGGGTCCCTAAAGGTAAGAGCATAAACAAAACAGAGGTGGGGTGGGGGTGGGGGGTCTAGATGAGGGAATAAAAGGAGCAGAAGCCAAGCAAACAAAACCCTCCATAATTTATTAGAAATGTTTAATTTGAAATTGTGATCCCTACAATTATTG
>JAQZBX010095898.1:0-11862 GCA_029593785.1 Cabassous unicinctus
CTACCAGGGACCTCGAGTCTACGACGTACCTCAAGCCTACCAGGGACCTCAAGCCTACCAGGGACTGCACGTCTATGGAAATAACGTGTGGGCTAGGCCCTAACACACGCAGAGGTCAGGCACGCTCTGAAACATAAAACACGAAAGTGCTGGAATCTGGCCCCCGCCCACCATGACTGGAACAACGAGATGCTGCTCACGCCCCGCGGAGGCACAAGGCCTGGCTTGGTGACCGTCCCTCACAGGCAGCTCTAAGGGGCCCCCGTCGGGCGATTTGCTGTCGCTCACTGGTATCTCAAACACTAGGGGGCGCCTTTTCCTCCGTCTCTAACAACGACAAATTCTAAGAATATAAGTCTACGAGAATCAAAACGAAACGGCTCCGGCCCGCGTGTGCCTGGGGGACGCCTGTGTCAGTCTGAGGGGCACAGCCTCCTCACGGCCCAAGGGCTCTCTTTTTTTCCACTTTTAGTTTTATGTTGTAAAAGAAGAGGGAAGGCCCAGAGAAGAGGCACGCAGGGCAGGGTTGGGGAGGGGCTCAGTGCCATCTCTTCTGTCCTGTCCACGTGGAGACAGAACAAAACCACCCTCCTGGCAGGGCACTATCTCCTCAACGTGGCAAGTCACTGGAGTTTCGAGTGGGCAGAGCTCACGTGGGCCCCCTCTGGGCTTGGCGGACTCGGGGCCCGTGTGGACGAGCTCACCCAGCCGCTTTCCCGGCTGAAAAAGCTCTCCACGTCCTCAGACGTTCCACCCAAGGGCAGCAAGACAGAGGAAGAGCCTTAAAAAGGCCATTTTTAAAACTAAACTCAGAACAGCAGCAGTCTCCTGGTTTTCTTGGCTATCCAGGAAAAGAGTTTTGTTTTTTTTCCTGATACAGTTCTCTTTCAAAACTCCAGAACAAAAATAGAATCCTCCACATGAACTTCAGACGGTTTGGTTTCACTTTCCTTTTCTGCCCCACCATTTCCACGTTCTCACAAAGGACCTGGGTTCTCAAGAGGGCGCCTGCTGCGACCTGCAGCCCGCCACCAGCCCGCGCCGAGCCAGGCACCAGGCCCCTGTGGGTCCCAAGGGCAGGGGCTGCGTGGCTCACCAGGAGAGGCAGTCCTTGAGGGCGCTGTAGTAGGGACAGCGGGAGATGACGCACACGGCAAAGGGCACGAAGCAGCCCGCGGCGCCCGCCGCCTGCCCGGACAGCTCCCAGTGTGCTTTGCCGTTGTAGAAGCAGTACTCGTCCTGGACAGGAAGCGACAGCGTTAGTGCCTCCCCTCCCGGCCACTGGCAGCATCCATAAAGGACACCAGGGTCTCAATGCGGCGCAGGGCGAAGGAGGCCGAGGGCGTCCTCCCGCCCGAGCACCCCCGGGCCCTGCTGCCCTCGTGCTCTGCTGCCACAAGCGGCTGTGGGACCCCCTCTGATGCTCGCTCCACGCGAGCTGCCGAGGCGGCAGAGAGGAAAGACCCGTCCCTGCCCTCAAGAGGCGTGCAGCCTTGGGTAAGAGGAGACACACGTGGTCAGGGCACGCGGAGGCACAGGAAGCTGGTGGAAGCCCGCTGGACAAGGCAAGGGGAAGCAGGGCCCGCGGGCAGAGCGGGAGGGGCCGCCTGGAGCAGGCAGGGGGTTTCAGGCTGGGGAAGCACACAGCAGCGGGCCGAGGGAAGCGCAGCTTGCTGCAGAACCGACGGGTGCTGCAGAATTGGGGGCCGCAGTCTGGGCCCAGCAGGGGGAGCAAGGAGCAAAACGGTGCTTTCAGTTCAGGACTTCTGAACCTGAGGTTCTTATAAGACATCCGTGTGAAGGGAGAGGCCAGGAGACGGTCACAAAGCCACCTGTCTAACCAGTGAACCTTAAACAACACCTCCTGCTCTAGAGCCTGTCGGCCCAAGTTCCAATCCTGGCTGCTGTGTGACTCTGGGCAAGCTGCTTAACCTTTCTGTGTAACAGATCCTCATCTGCAGAAAGAGGATGACACTAGTGGGACCCGGGCTCATTCACTGTGGTAAGGACTAAATGAATTACTACACACAGAGGGCTCAGCAGCCGCTACTATTTCAGTCTCTGGCACTGTGGGGGATCTGGGGTTACAAGGAGAATACCAGACAGTCCCTACCCTCAAGTCACGGAGAGCCTGGGAGAGAGCCCAGCTGCAGCGACAGACTTGGTGGTCATCGAAGACAAGGTGAAGGAGGGGAAGACAGCAGCGCAGGGCCCAGGGAAGACCCCGAAACCAAGCCACAGCTGGGGGAGCAGGGCAGGGGACCACGCCCGCCCGACAGCCTTGCTTAGCGGGGCAGTCCCAGCTGCAGTACACAATGCAAACGGGAGGGGCAGTGACTACAGACAATTCTCTAACGATGAGAACTACGAGCACATTCTTGCCCTAGAGCGGGAATTGCACAAACACCCAAGGTGCTTTCCTCTCTGGAAGCACCAGCCAGGAAAAGCGCAGCAGCTCAGCTTTCCCAGTACTTCCCACCCGCGGTACGACCCAGGAAGGAAGCCCAAGTCAGCACCACCGACTGCCCCCAGCTGAGCCGCCGTTGCAGAACGAAGACGAGAATCCTCTGTTCAGCTCTTGGCACGTCTTGGAAAATAATCTATTCCGGAAACGTGAAATTCTGCATGCACAGTGTAAAGCAGTGAGTTTTTCTCTGGCATATTCAGTAAGGACGTTAAAACCTGTCTGTGCTAAACCACGAATACGGAGTAAGTGAGTGTCCCCCAGCCCCCGAGGCAGAGCAGAGAAGATCCTGAGGTGCTGCTACTTCCCGGCTCCTGCACGGAGCACTAACTTCCGCTCGGGGAAGCACACAACGCCTAGCATATCCTAACCGTTCGCTTTCTATTTCTGGAAACCCTGTGGAAGTATGAAACTGATTGCTCTATGCCTTCAATTACGTCACTTCCTCTACGAGCTCCACAAAGGCCAGCTGAGCCACACAAATGTGTGATCAATTAATCATGCCCTAAACCGAAGCACTATTCACAGAGGCCAAGAGGTGGAATCGGCCAAGTGTCCATCAGCTGATGAATGGAAGGACAAAATGTGGTCCGTCCAGACGATGGGCTATTATTCAGCCATAAAAGGGAACGAAGCTCTGACACATGAGCTAACAGGGACGCGTCTTGGAGACGCTTTGCTGAGTGAAAGAAGCCGGGCACAGAAGGCCACCCACAGCGTGATTCATTTATAGGAAACATCCGGAATGAGCCAACCCAGAGGCAGAGAGCAGATCAGAGGTTTCCAGGGGTTGGGAGGAGGGGGAATGGCTGCCAAATGGGTATGGGGTTCCCTTTTGGGGTGAGGAAGAGGTTTTAGGACTAGACAGTAGTGATGGCTGCACAACATCAAGAATGTACTAAATGCCACTGAATTATACCCTTCAAAGTGGTTGAATGGTAACTTGCTTATTGTGTGTATTTCACCACAATAAAAAAAATCTAAATCCAATTTTAAAGGGAAGCAACAGGAACGACTCACGTGCAGGGGCCGGTAGAACTGGGCCACCACGCCGTAGGTCCTGTTCCCACAGACGTCGGTCAGCACCAGGAAATGCACGCGGTCCTCCTTCGGTTCAGAGGTCACACACATGCCTCCTGGAGACAGGAAAAAGAGAGGAGAAATCTCATCACACGCACGTGGCATCCCACACCTACAACACGAGTCCAGCTCCGATCAGCAACCGCGGCACTGCGGCGGCCTGCCCTGCTCGTCCTTCTGCTCGCGCTCCCGGCCAGCTCCCTCGCCCCAGTCTGTCCTCCCATGCAGCCATTTTTGGGGAACCCTCTGTGCTCGGAAGGATGTAAAGCATGGACACGGGGACAGTGCAGGTACACAGGAAACGCTCCAGGTGAGCCTGCACAGCAGGGACAGGCGGGCTCAGCCACCCCACACCTGCTGCCAGAGAACAGCATCAGTTTCTCCAGAGAAACCACGAGACAGGTACTTATATCAAGTCCTTAGTCTAAGGTTTCCATGTCATCCACTCTAACATTTTCAAAACTGGTGAAAAACTGAAGCCCGGGAGCCTGAGCTTGCTCTGTTACTGGGCCAGGCATGCTTGTGGAATCAACAAAACCTGTGCTTCTCGTCCTGGTGAAACAGAGAAAGGAGGCGGTGGGCAAGGCATGGCTCAGGGGACGCAAACCTTAGGCCCTTACTACAGACCTTACTGGGCATGCTTTTAAACCCACTGGCCAAGCCTCCTTTAGATTTTATTTTAAATCAAAGCTGAAAAGCCTTTGGAAGTGCTATAAACAAACCCTGCCACCTACAGATCCAGGCAGACTCTTTCAGGACTGATTTTCCTTAAAATGAGGATTTCATTCAATGAGTTAAACTTCCTTTTAGCTTTAAAATTACAAAATTTTTAAAAAGTAAGTCCTGGGAAGATGGCAGAGTAGGAAACTCCAGGAAGCAGTTCCACCATCAATACAACTATGGAACTGGCAGGTACTGTCTGCACAAACTATTTTGAAACTCTGGAGTTTATGAAACACTGGGCAGCACCCCGGAAAGAGCTGGAGGAAGCGGCTGGTAAGCTGTGGGGAATATCGGTGAAGTGCACCCTCCAATTCGTAGCTGCCACTATAAAAGGGATCTCCAGTAAGACTGACAGTGGATTTCTTATCAGAAACCATGGAAGCCAGAAGACAGCAGGATGACATATTTAAAGTCCTTAAAGAAAAAAAACTGCCAACCAAGAATTCTATATCCAGCAAACTTATCTTCCAAAAAATATAGGAAAAACTAAGACATTTAACATAAACAAAAGATGACAGTTCATTACCAAGAGATCTGCCCTATAAGAAATGTTAAGGGGAATCCTTCAAGCTGAAATGAAAGAACACAAGGCAGTAACTTGAAGCCATAAGAAGAAATAAAGAACACTGGAAAATCCTGTACTCTCCTACTTTTGGTTTATAACTGCTCCCTACACCCCATACGGCTTAACGAGTAAGTGAATAACAACAGTTTAAATCTCTATTAATGGGCAGACAAAATAAAGATGTAATTTGAGAAAATAACAAAATAGAGGGGGAGGGATGGAGATGTACAGGAGTAGAGAGTTCGTCTACTAGTTAAACTGGGTTAGTTCTAGTCAGGTTAGGTTGTTGTTAGTTCAAGATGTTGACTGTAATTACAAAGGTAACCACTAGGAAAAAACCTAAAAAATATAGAGAAAAGGAAAGAAGGGAATCAAAATGGTACACTACAAAAAAAGCAACTACACAAAAAAAAGGGCATTAATGGAGTAATTGCAATGGATTTTTAGATTTTACACCAAAAAGCACAAGCAACAAAAGAAAAAACACAGATAAAATGGACTTCACCAAAGGACATCATCAAGAAGGTAAAAAGATAACCTACAGAATGAGAAGATATTTAGAAAGCATGTATTTGAAAAAGGCTTAATATCTAAAATATATAATGAACTACTACACCTCAACAACAAAAAGTCAAACAACTCAATTTTAAAAATGGGCCAAGGATTTGAGTAGACATTTCTCCAAAGAAGACATTCAAATGGGCAATAATTACATGAAAAGATTGTCAACATCATTCGGCACTAAAGAAAGGAAAATTTAAACTACAATGAGATAGCACTTCATAGCCACTCAAGTGTCTATTATTTTTTTAAAACTGAAAATAACAAGTGCTGATGAGGATGTGGAGAAATAGGAACCCTTGTCCATTGTTGGTGGGAATGTAAAATGATGCAGCCACGGTGGAAAACAGTTTTGTGGCTGCTCAGAAAGTTAAACATAGAATTATCATTTGACACAACAATTCCATTCCTAGATATATGCCCCAAAGAACTGAAAGCAGGGCTCAGACAGATCTTTGTTCACCAATGTTTATCACAGCATTATTCACACCAGCCCAAGAGGCCATCAAGAGATGAATGAACACAATGTGGCCTTTCCCATGTAATGGAACTTATTATTCAGCTGTAAAGAGAAGTGAAGTGCTGGTCCATGCTACCACACGGTGGGCCTGGAAGACATCGCGGTGAGTGAAAGCAGCCAGTCACCAAAGGACAAATACCGGACGATTCCTCACATACGAAATACTTAGAATAAGGAGTGTCCTGGAGGCAGAGAGCAGAATAGTGGTCACCTGCGTGGGGGGAGAACGGAATGGGGAGCTACGGCTAAAGGAATACGAGTTTTGGTCTGGAACAATGAAAACAGTCTGGAAGTAGGCAGGGTGAACATTAAGTACTGTCAATGTGCTTAATGTCAAAAAATTATCCACTAAATATGGCTAAGATGACTTTTATGCTATGTATATTTTACCACAAATAAAAATAAACAAATCATAAAATTTTTAGAAAGACTAAATCCCATAACATGCCTCACAGGACCACGAAGGGTCCCTGGCTCCCTCTCTAGCTCCACCTGCTCTATGTGCTGATTTCTGGACACAGAGTCCCCTGCGTGGGGACAGTGCATGCCCACTGCAGCGGGCTGCGTGAGCGCCCGATACCTGGGAAGCAGAGCTGGGGCAAGGCCAGGAGGTCCACGTCGTTTGGGATGCTGACGTCTTCCGAATCCAGCACCTTAGGGTCCCCAGGGAGGCCCTTCCAGGGGTCAGCTCTGGGCCTCTCCCTCTTCTTCCTCAGGGAGCGCCGCCTGGCTTTATTCAGAGTGGTGCAATTTGCACCGATCATTTGGCTGTCCTCTTTACAGATAAAAGGCGGCACAAAGACGGACAGAACCTCTGGACTAAGAGAAGAAAGAGTTTTGGCTCCTTTTTTCTGGAAAACCTGAAAAAGGGAAAAATACGAGTTACTTGCAGTATCGGCCCCGGTCCCATCCTGCCCTGTCTAGAGCAGCGCCACGTGGGCGCTGCATCTCCTCTCGTGCCCACGAACACATGTGGCGGTGCAGTGGCGTTCAGAGGCGCCTGCTGCGCGTGGCTTTTCCCACCAGAGGCTCATGACGCCAAGGACCACCTTGCAAGCATTTCAGGAACTTCGCAGACCCTGAATTCTGGCCAGGCATGTAACCTGGGAGCCCGTCCCTTCAGCTGAAAACACGACGGCACAGCCGCCCTCGGCATAAAGCGGGGGCTCTGCAGCACCACACTGTGACCCACAGACCTCAAACTCTGGGCAGCAGATGAGCTTCCCTTTCAGGGAGTTGGCGCAGGGAATAAAGGAGACCCCCTAAGTCAAGGGCCCAGCCCAGCCCCCAGCAAGGGGCACGAGTTCTCTTGAGGCCCATGTCCCATAGGGTAGGTGGAGGGCAGAAGAGGTCACGGGCTCTGCAGAGCGTCAAACCCTGTGCAAAAGGGTTTACCCAACAGCATTTCCCCTGCCTCTGGTCACCACCGATCAGGGGCTACAGAAAAAAGGAACACATCCTTCCTCGAGTCACCAAATGGCCCTCTGGCATCATAAAAGGGGGTCACTTAGCCTGAATTATTTTGCATTTTAACTTTGTGCAAGTTTTTTCTTTTCACCCTTTATATTTTCATTCTCCACCAAAATAATATAAAGAATGTAGTTCTATTGTCTGCCTTTTTCCTATCTAATTCCAGTGCCTAAAATAGTTTGTATTACACAATTAGGACTAAACATGATAAGATACTGCCAGATAAGATTTCAGATCTTTCAAAGAAAGTGTGTGTGGTGCAGTCTGCAAGGGAGAAGGAAGGGATTCGGGTGCCAGGCTGGCTGAAGATAGAAAACTCTGGAAATAAAAGATGTAGGAGATAAGATGTGGGTAAATGAGGGTCTTTGAGGACATCCGGGAGGACATCCTTGTCAAAAGGAGAAACTTGACCTTGGCCATCAGAAAAGGAATAGCCAACAGTCAACATTTCAGGAAGAATCAGTGGTCCAGACCCTGTCCTGATCAAGATGGCAGATATGATGCCTCAGGGCTCCGCCCCCCCCCCCCCCCCCCCAGAAGCTTTGAACAAACAGAAAGAACAGACGGAAGCATCTTTCTGAAAGCTCCAGAAAACAGGTAAAGGACTGCAGTCGCAGGGCAAGCGCCAAATCAAGAAAAAGTCCACTTAAAAGTGGTAGGCTCTCCTGCTGCCCTAGCTGGCCCCTCTCCAGCCCCTCCCCAGCTTGGCGCAGACACGGCCCACATTTCCAGTGCAGGTCCCTGTCCCAGTTCCAGAGGGAGCAGAGGAACCCTCGAGCACATGCTGGGAGCACATATGTCTGGCCCAACCTGGCTGGTGGTGACCTGAGGGACTCGGCAACCCAGAACTTGTCCTGTGCGTAGAATTCTCCTACAGAACTCTGCGGGAAAGCAGTCAAGACATGCCGCCTGGGGCAGAGGACAGCTGGCTGTGGGACATGCTGTGCCCTAGGAGGAGAGGAACCTGTTTCCCAGGGAGGAGGGGACATTCGGCATAGTATAAATGAGGGAATTTCTAGGGCCAGGGGCACATGCGCTAGATAAGATTAATGCACAGAAGGGACCAGGGCGCGCCAATGCCTTGGTCTGGAGCTATTCTCCGAAATCACCTTATGGAGAAGCCCTGAAGGAGAGCACTTCCACAGACCAATCTGCAAAGATGTTTTCTTTTTAGCCTTCTTCTTCTTCTTTTTTTTTGGTTAGCTCCTGGCATTCAAGGAAAGCTGTCATAACATTAGCTGGATACAGTCTTAAGGAACAGACACCTCAGAGTCTAAATTCCAGAAATAACACAAGAAAATATCAAGATGTCTAGATTTCAACCAGAGATTACAGAAAACACAAAGAAACAGGAAGCGACGACCCAGGCAAAGGAAAAGATTAAAACATTATAAATCATCAATGAGGAGGATCAGACCTGGGACGTTCCAGACAAAGAGTTAAAAAATGGTCCAAAATGTGCTCAAAGAGCGAAAGGAAAACAGAAAGAACTAAAGGAAATCAGGAAAATAACAGCTGGACATAAAGGGAATATCGATAGAGGTAGAAGTTAAGAAAAGGAACCAAACAGCTAAAGACCACAGTAGCAGAAATTAAGTATTCCCTAGAGGGGCTCAACAGTAGATTGGCCCTGGCAGAAGAAAGAATCAGTGAACCTGAAGAGAAGACAACTGAAATCATCCAGTCTGAAGAGCCGAAAGAGGAAAGAATGAAGAAAAGTGAACAGAGCCTGAGAAGCCTGTGGGACACCATCAAGTGTACCAATATACCTAAAGAGGGAAGTCTCAAACAGAGAAGAAAGAGAGAAAGGGGCAGAAGGAACATTCAAGGAAACAATGGCTGAAAATGCCCCAAATTTAACAAACAGCATGAACACACACATTCAAGACACTCAACCAACTCCGGCGGGATAAACCCAAACAGACCCACACTGCACCATGTTATAACCAAACTGTCGAACGCCGAAGATAAAGAGAATTCTGAACGCTGCAAGAGAGAAGCTATGTGTTGTGCTGACCTTCATAAGATGAAGTGCCAGCTTCTCCCTGGAAACCGTGGAGGAAAGAAAGCAGTGGGGTGACACGTTTAAAGTGATGAAACAAAAACTGACACCAACTAAGAATTCTGTGCCCAGCAAACTGTCCTTCAAAAATGAGAAAGGAATTAGGACATTTCCAGATAAACAAAAGCTGAGGGAGTCTGTCCCCATTAGACTGGCTCTACCAGAAATGCCACAGGGAATTCTGCAGGTTGAAAGGAAAGGCCGCTCAACAATTGACTGAAGCCACGCGAAGAAATAAAGATCTCTGGTAAAGATAATGACACGGGTAACTAGGAGTACCAGTACTACTGTATTTTTCATTTGTGACTCTACTTTTTACTACAGGATATAAAAGGCAAATGTATAAAATGTAATGATAATTAATGGTTCGAAACTCATAATGTATAAATACGTAATTTGTGACGAAAGCTACGTAAAGGTGGGGGGAAGAGGGGTACAGGAACAGAGCTTACGTGTGCTAGACAAGTTGTTAAGTTGGCATCAAAGCCAACGAGGTTGTTATAGATTTGGGATGTTAAATTTAAGCCCCATAGTAACCACAAAGAAAATATCAGAGAATATACAAATTCATAGACTCAAAGTAGAGTGCCGCTTACCACGGGAGGGAGTTAATGAAAAATGGGTGTAGCGCGACATTTCTGTTCGGGGAGAAGGGAAAGTTCTAGCAATGGATGGTGGTGAGGCTTCTGCGACACTGTGAACGTGATTGATCCCGTAGACGGTATGCTAGGCAGGGGTGGGATGGGAAGACACGCTGAGAGCGCGCGAAACTAAAGAGATAACGACACTTACATGCAGCACACGATCCTGGATGGGCTCTAAGAATGGGGGAGAAAAGGTTCAAGAGGACATTATTGGGACATAAAAACTGGAGTTATAGACTGCAAGCTGCATTATCAGTGCTAAATGCTTTGAACTTATAACTGTACTTACGGTGATTACGTAAGTGTATATCCTTGTTCATAGGAAATGTACATGGAACCATAATGTGTAAAAGGAGTAGAATGTGTGCGACCTGCTTGCAGATGTCCAGAAGATGGACGCGTAGGTAGGTAGGTAGGTAGGTGCATAGAATGATCCGGCAAAGTAGCAAAATGTTAAAACAGGTGGATCTGGATATATGGGGGGATAGGGGCATGTTGGAGTTCTCTGTTTGGGGTTTGTATTATTTTTGCAACTGTTTCATAAGTTTGAAATTATTTCGAAATAAAAAGTTAAAAAAAAAAAAATCAGTGGTACCAAAAGGGGGCCTCTTTCACTCAAAAGATTTTCACATGACAGAATTTCAGTCAGCAGACACTCTAAACTCAATGCACTTGTTTCTATGCTTTCTGCTTTAAATTAGGTCAACAGTTTCTTTATACTTGGGCGGAAATTTTAACAGTAGTAAGAACCAATTCCAAACATGGGAAAGCCATATTATTGTATTATTTAAAAACCTTCTGTTTATCAATTTCATCAGGTACAAAACAACCTTTTCTAAAAACGTTCCTATCAAAATCCAATAGTTCTGACGTAACTAATATAAAAATATTCTCCCTAGTTCTTGCTCACGTAGAAAGTCATCACCACGCTAGAAACAGTCTCAACGTAAGTGACGGGCACAGGCGCGAACGAGGTGCCGCCCAGGACCCCACCATCCTCACCCATCACCTCCCAGGGCACGGCTTCGTAACCTTTTCTATTCCGGACCCCTCTGCCAGTCAGGTGACAACCACAGAGCCCTTACTAAGTCCACACTCCCCTGTGTATTATATAATAAATACATCACACCCGCACCAACACGTCCCCACGAGAATGCTTTCCTGAATTTCAATTCAAGCTGACGAGCCCCTTGTTAAGAACCCCTGTCCTAGAGAGTCACCCCAAAACCCCACCATCCTCACCCATCACCTCCCAGAGCATCACACAACTGTATTTGCTTCCAACTTGGAGCAGAGCGATGGTACTGGAGTCCTGTGTCCTCAGTACTTAGCACAGAAGATAACTCTTAGTGGCCTTACAAAATTTGTTGAATAAGTCTAAAAATTTTTTTCTTATTTAAACAAAAAGACAAGAGAGGGGGGTGGATGTGGCTCAAATGGTTGGGTGTCCGTCTCCCATATGGAGGGAGCTGGGTTCGATCCCCGGGACCTCCTGGTAAAATAAAGGAAAATATAGAAGGTGCATGGGTGTGCCAGGCCCCACAAGCCACGCAGCAAGATGATGACTAACACGAGAGTGGCACAAGGGAGAGCCAAGACGAGACGCACCGAAGAACCAGGAACCGAGCTGGCGCAGGTGGCAGGACGCCTCTCTCCCACGTCGGAGGTCCCCAGGATCGAATCCCGGTGAAGACAGGAGGAGAAGGATGAGAGGAGAGGGCAGGAAACAGACACAGAGAGTTGCCCAGCAAATGGACACAAAACAGCAAACGG
>JAQZBX010095899.1:0-11858 GCA_029593785.1 Cabassous unicinctus
TATATTGTTTATACATGAACATAGATAAACAGTGTTTAGTAAAATTTATGAATTTACAAAACAGACATGCATGTTATCGTGCAAGGCTCCCATACATCTCCCCACCACAACACCTTGCATTGTTGTAAAACATTTGTTATATTTGCCCTGTTAACCCCAGTCCATCCTTCACCACTGGATTCCCCGTGTTATACAGTCCCAAGCTTTGTACAATCCATTCAAAGTGTATACTCAGTGACTTTCATTTTCATCATGGAGTTGTGCTGTCATCACCTCAGTCAATTTTAAAACATTTTCATTACTCCAAAAGGAAAAATCCCATACCCCCTTATACCTCTCTGTTGTTGTCTCCTAGTATTGAAAAAATATCTTCTTGCCATTGCTGTAAAATATATTGCCGTTCAATAGCTTTTTGAAGAAATAAAATCAGGATGCATATGACAACATGGATGAACCTTGAGGACATTATATAATGAAATAAGTCAGACATAAAAGGACAAATACTGTATGGTCTCACTCATATGAACTAATAAACTCACGGAGGTAAACTCTAGAGTATAGGTTACTAGGATATAGAATGTGGGCTGAGAATGGGAGCTGATGCTTAATGTAGGTTGAATTTTTAATAAGGTTTATTGTAAAAGTGTGGAAATGAATAGAGTTGATGCTAAAAATAGCTTTTTGCCCTTTAACAAAATATTACATGTGATTTATTGAAAATATAGGTAAACAAAATGGAAAAAATTAGCTCTAATCATGCAACACAGAAGTACTTTCTGTTAATTTTTAATGTATTTTTCATATACACAAATCTGTTTATTAATATAGTCATATTTCATGGAGTTAGGTGTCCACTAAAATTATTAATTTTGTGGTAGATATTTTATTAGATCTTTACATTCATTGAACTGACCTTTTGTGGTTTTACCTGCTACGTGTATATATCATTATGGTCAGAACATGGAGGCAACAGTAAGACAGTCATAAAAACTCAGAAATTTTTAGAAATAACCTAAGAGACTTTTAAGAGTATTTCAGGGTACATTTGGGTAATATCTTAGTCCAGGGTGTAGTTTCATGGAAGCACAGCTGGGAGAGTAGAAAACTTAACCAGTTGTATTTATATTTTGTCTAAAGAAGGACTGTTACCACATCTCATACAGACTTTCAGCCAGTCCTCTTTTCAGCCCTACCTGTAACTTTGATATACTAGACCAGAGAAAGCTAAGTTTTTGTAGAAGTACAGGAGGAGGTAGGGGATGCTAATAAGCAGTAACATAGGAAGGCTCAGAAGCAAAAGCATTTAGAAAAGAAATTTACTTACAAAGAAGATTTACAGGGGTAGTCCAGGTTTCAGAAGAACTGACTTTCCCAAAGAAAAATACAGTCAGTATTTAAAGGAAGGAAATAAAACAAGAGTACAATGTTATTTTTACCATCTCCAGCATTGTTTAGGGAACAGTAGGTTAGGGAAGAGCAGATGTATTTTAGTATTCCACTACTTATGGTTTTGATATACCCAACATGCTATGATTGCCATTTTGAAAAAATACCCCTATGTTTTCTTCTCAGAATTTTATAGTTTTAGTTCCATTTTGAGTTAATTTAGTATTTGGTGTGATGTAAATAAAAGTCTATATTCATTCTTTTACATGTGACTATCCAGTTGTCCTGGCACCTTTATCAAAAATCAGTGACTATAGACACATGGCTTTATTTCTGGACTCTCACTTTTATTTCATTGGTCTATATGTCTGTCCTTATGACAGTATCACACTGTCTTGATTACTATAGTGTAGTAGTAAATTTTGAAATCAGAAAGTGTGTGTCCTCTTACTTTGTTCTTTTCCAAGACTGTTTTGGCTATTCTGGGTCCCTTGCAATTCCATATATATTTTAGGATGAGCGTGTTAATTTTTACAAATAAACCAGTTGGAATTTTGCTAGGGATTTCGTTGAATCTGTAAGTCAGTTTGGGGAGTATTGCCATCTTATTGATACTGTTTTCCAATCCATGAACATGGGATGTTTTTCCATGTATTTAGGTCATCTTGAATTTCTTTCAACAATGTTTTGTAGTTATCTGAGTATAAGGTTTGTAGTTTTTTGTTAAATTTCTTCCTAAATCTTTTACTTCATTTTGATGCTATTGTAAATGGAATTGCTTAATGTCATCTCTGGGTTGTTAAACACAATTGTAAAGGAATACCATTCACTCTTGCATATTGATCTTCTGCAATCTTGCTGAACTCCTTTATTAGTTTGGTGTGTTTGTTTAGTAGATCTCTGTACAAGATCATGTCATCTGCAAATAAAGGCAGTTTTGTAGAAACTGGAGAAAGCATCCTGGCTTTCTCCATTAAGTGTGTTAGTTTTGGGTTTTTCAGACACATACTTTATTGAGTTGAGGAAGTTCCATCTATTCCTAGTTTGTTGGGTGTTTTTTGTCATGAAAGAGTGTTCAATTTTTTCAAATGCTTTTCCTGAGTCTATTTAGATGATCATATGGTTTTTTGTTTTTTATTCTGTTGATATGCTATATTATATTAATTGATTTCAGTTGTTGAGCTGAAGTTTTTCTTCGATAAATTCCACTTGGTCATGGTGTATAATTCTTTTTATATGTTCTGTACTGAGTTTACTAGTATTTTGTATATAAAATTTTGCATCCATATTCAGAGATATTGGACTGTAGTTTCCTTGTAATATCTTTGTCTGGTTTTGGTCAGGGTATTACTGACCTCAGAATCAATTGGGAAATGTTCCCTCCTGTTCTGTCTCTTGGTTTCATTTATATTTGTCTATTTTCCTATTCTCTTGTTAATTTCCAGTCTGATCTTTATTATTTCCTTCCTTCTTGCTTTTAGTTTAGTTTGTTCTTTTTCTTGTATCTTTTCGTGAAAAGTTAGGCTATTGATTTGAGATTTCTTTCTTAATAAAGACATTTTCAGCTACAAATTTCCCTCTAAGCAGTGCTTTAGCTGCATCACATAAGTTTTGCTATATTGTGTTTTCATTTTCATTCAACTAAAAGTATTTTCTGATTTCCTTTTTCATTTCTTTTTTGACTCATTGTTTATTTAACAGTGGTGTTAATTTCCAAGTATTTGTGAATTTCCCAGTTTTTTTCCTACTATTGATTTTTATCCATTGTTGTCGGAGACCATACTGTGTATTACTTGTTTTTTAAAATTTATCAGTATTTGTTTTATGGCCTAGCATATGGTCTATCCTGGAGAATGTTCCATGGCGCACCTGAGAAGAATATATAATCTTTATTTTTGGGTGGTGTGTTCTATAGATGTCTGTTAGTTCTAGTTCATTTATTGTGTTCAAGTCTTTTATTTCCTTGCTGATCTTCTGTCTAGTTGTTGTATGCATTATTGAAAATAGTGTATTGAGGTCTTCATTTGTTATTGTTTTACGTCTCTTCCTTCAATTCTCTTGATCTTTGCTGTATGGGAAAGTTGGGAGGGGGAAAGGGTGGGGTATATGGGAATCCCCTATATATTTTTTAAACAAATTAATTTTATTGATACAGATCAGCAAAGCGTACAATTCACCCAGAGTGCACAATTTACAATCTAAAGCTTCTTTAAAAATAAAAAAACAAATGTTAAAAAACAAAAAGAAATAAAAATCGAATGTGCTAAACATCTGTTGTTCAGTGTTATAGGAAACTACACAATGATTTGCAGAAAAATCCTGTAAAATTCAAATCTCTTAACTTTATCATCCCCTAAAGGTCAGGAAAATAATCACTAAAGTCCTAATTTTATAAAAATACAGGACTAACGTTGACTTTCATGGTGCACTAAGAGACTATCTCTTCTACTTGATTAGCTATAAGTTCTACTGCCAAGTATTTTTATTGTTTTTTTATTTGACTAAGCTATGTTGACGAGTAAGATTATAGCCAGCCTTTTTTTCTTTTAAAATAACATTAATTTTTTTCTGATTATAAGAGAATGCCATTTCATTACAAAATACAGAAAAGCATAAAGAAGAGAATCAGCTATAATTCCTATACTAAGGGACAACCACGTTTAACATTTTGTTGAATATTTTATTTTATAATAATTATGCAATCACAGGAACTTTCAATATAAGAACATTGAGGTCCCATGTACCCTTCATCCAGTTTCCCCTATGCTAATATTTTTACATCGTTATAGGAAATTGACATCACTACAATCCACAGCCCCTATTCAGGTTTTACCAGTTTTACTTTTACTCATTTATGTGTGTGCCTGTATGTGAATCAGTTGAGTAGATTCTTGTTACCACCATCACATCACAATCAAAATACAGAACTATTTCATCACCTCAAAGAATACTAGTGCTGCCCTTTATAGTCACACCCATCTCCCTCCCCTCCCTCCTTCCTCTCACATCCCTAACTCCTGCCAATCAATATTAATTTCTCCAAGTCTGTAATTTTTATCATTTTGAGAAAGTTATATAAATGGAATAATACAATATGTAACCTTTTGAGGGTGGCTCTTTTCACTCTGTATATTTTCCTTGAGATCCATCAAATTGTTCAGTATATTAATATTTGTTCCTTTTTATTGCTAAGTGGTATTCCATGTATATACCACAGTTAGTTTAATCATTCACCAATTGAAAAGTATTTGAATATTTCCAATTTTTGGTTGTTATAATAAACCTGCTATGCACAGGTTTTTTTTCTAATTATGAAAGAATGCCATTTTATAATGGCATTAGTTTTCTGAATTTCATTTCCAACAGTTCGTAAACAAATATTTCTTGAGTGACATTTACTGTGCGAGGGTCTAAATATACTGGTGGACAAAAACAGGGTCCTGTCTCTTAAAGCTTACAAATTTTGGTGGGGTAGACAGTCATTAATCACATGTGTATGTTTAGGTACAAACTAAAGTGCTATTGAGGCAACATGATTAGGATCATACTGTGCATATATTTGTAACCTCTTCATTTTCTTCCAACTTATTAAATTGTAAATTAAATGTCAAAACTTTGGAAGTATTTTTAATGCCTAAATAGATATTCCATTATGAAATTGACATTGGCATTTTTTTATACTGTGTATTGTATCAGTCATCTGTCTACTTATGGAACTGAAAACCAGTTTAGGTATTTCAGCAAAAATATTTAATATAGGAAATCATTAGTAGATGGGGGAAGACTGAAAGAACAGATGAAAGACACTGAGGTAGTATAGAGGTAATAACTACAAGGAACTGCTTCCACCCCTTGGGGTAGGGAAATAAAAGGAAGAGATTGGAGTTATCAGAACCACAAACTCCGGAGGGAGAGCCCTGCAGAGTTGGGACTCTGACTTTTGAAGGGAAGGTGCTACCCAGCTGATGCTGTTAACAGAACTTGGCCTAGGAGCCTCATGGAACTGAGGCTTTAACCTCTAAATTGAAAGGGCTGCCAAGTCAGAGAGTACCTCAGAAGCTCAAAAGAAAGAGCCTTCTGGAGAGGAACATGGTTCATCTGCTGTTATCTCGTAAGCTGGGTCTCAGACTTTTAGAAGGGAGATTATACACAATGTAGCTAGTAGTAATATCTCAATAGTTTAAAAAGGGAAGTGCTATGGAGCTACACCTTGCATATCTAAGAAGTGGCCCTTGTGAAGCTGGTTCTCATACCTCTGAGGTGGCTAAATGAGGCTGGTTCAGGGAGTTCTAAAAGAGGCTGGATACTGAAACTGCCACTGCCAGATGCTGATGGAAAGAGTATGCAACAAAAGAACACAAGTTCTTTTACCTTCTTCCTGGCTTCCAGTCTCCATCTAATGCCCCTTAACAGAGCCGCCTGGCAAAGGGGAAATGCAGTTTGCAGTGACCCAGTACCAGTAACACAAAACAGCGTGGAAGAATGGATTTAAAAGAGACAATAGCTTAAAAAGTGGCATGCTCATTGCGGCAGCTTGATATTGTTTATGAATTCCAAAAATAGATACTGGATTATGTTTCTAAACTGGTCTGTCCCTCTGGGCATATTAGATTATATTGGATTCAGAGGTTTCACTTTTACTTGATTAAATAATGAATAAGGCTTTGATTGGGCCACGTCAGTAGGACGTTGCATCCCCACCCCCTTGGTGGGCAGGTACTCACAGAGAAACCATACTGTTGAAGTTTTGAGCTGGAGCCCAGGAAGTAAGCACACAGAGGAGCAGAACAGGTGAGCCCAGAGAGAATTGAGCCCTGGGGAAAGAGGCAGAGCCTGATAGTTTACAGTTGGCCTTGTGGTGAGAGCAGGGCAGTTGAGCCCAGAAACAAGCCCTGGGAAGAGAAGAACCCAGGAAGCCTGAACTCTTGGCAGACTTTGGTAGCCATCTTGCTGCAGACAGACTTTGGTGAGGGAAGTAACTTATGGCCTGGTAACTGTAAGTTTCTTCCCCAACTAAATACCCTTTATAAAAGCCAACAGATTGCTGGTATTTTGCATCAGCACCCCTTTGACTGACTAATACACTCATCATTAAATTCCTTTTTTGATTTTGGGGAATTCCCTACTGAGTCTTGTATTAATAGAAGGTCTCCCACATAGAATTTGTAAATGCCAGATACTCAATTTCTCCTTCCACCATCTATCCTTCTCAACTTTCCTTATTCAGCATATAGGAATATCACCTAGGCCCAACCAATCACTCCTGTTTTACTGTCCCCCCTCTCCCTGCTCCCCCGCTCCCCTTTCCTGCCCTACTTTGATTCTGGAGAAGGACCATAAAGAAGCAGAGACAGAGGAAATATCTCTTCTGATAGTGATGACAACAATAGGAGCCAGTATCTAGTTATAGCAGTGCCAGTAGTAAACAAGGTCCAGAAGCAGACTCAGCCCTGTCCACACTAGATGACACCTGTGTTGCAGTCTCAGCTTGGTTTCTGTTACCTTGTCTCCCCTTGCTCCTTTCTATTTTCTCATCTTAGTTTTTCATATATACTAGCAGTGCAAGCTGCCTGTTACCTTCTGAATAAATTCTTTTCCTTCTTAAGTGAGCAAAAGTCAGTTTTAATTGTTTGCAGTTCACTGTAGTGATCAATACATGTTGCTTGAATTTGAAATCAAAATTATTTTTCAGCACAATATAAAGAATCCAGAGTTTACAACCTAACATTGACACAGTCCAAGATACACTCCAAAATTACTCAACATATGAAGAACCAGGGAATTGTGACACATTCTCACAGGAAAAGACAGTTAACAAATCTCAAACTTGAAATGAATTAGATATTGGAATTATCCTTTATTGACTTTTTTTTTGTTGTTTGTTTTGTTTTTGTTTTTGTTTTTGTTTTTGTTTTACTGGGAGGTCCCAGGGATTGAACCCAGGTCCCTCCATATGGGAGATGGACGCCCAACCATTCGAGCCACATCCTTTCCCCCAATAAGGACTTTAAAGGAGCTGTTGTAGCTATGTTCAATGAGGTAAAAGAAAATATGCTTGTGATGAATGCAAAGATAGGCAATTTCAGCAGAGAGAAAGAAAATATAAACAGAACCAGAAAGAATTTTAAAATTAAAAACAATATCTGAAGTAAAAAGACTTTATTTGCATAAGATTACTAGAAGATGAGATGACAGAAAGTAATCAGAATTTTGTAGATCAATAGAAACCATTCATTCTCTTTTTTGTGGGTAATAATTTTTTTATTAGAGAAATTATAGATTTACAGAAAAATCATGCATAAAATACTGAATTCCCATATACCACTGTATTATTAACACCTTGTTTTAATGTGGTATATTTATTACAATTCATGAAAGACTATTTATATACTTATACTATTAACTGTAGTCCATCGTTTACGATAGGATTCACTATGTTTTACAGTCCTTTTTTTTTTAAACTTTTATTCCAGTAACATATATAAAACCTAAAATTTCTTCTTTTAATAACATTCAAATATATAATTCAGTGCTGTTAATTATGTTCCCAGTGTTGTGCTACCATCACCACCATCAACCCAAATGGAAAGTCTGTACAATTTAAGCATTAACTCCCCATTCCCTGCCCACACACCATCCCCTGGTAACCTATATTCTAGATTCTGACTCTATGAATTTGCCTATTCTAACTATTCCATATCAGTGCTGTCATACAATATATGTCCTTTTGTGTCAGAACTTCATTCCTTTTTATGGATGAATAATATTGTATTGTATGTATACACTAATGGGTGTAAAATGGTACACCATTGTGGTTTTGATCTGCATTTCCCTGATAGTTGATGATGTTGAGCATCTTTTCATGTGCTTATTGGTCATTTGTATATGTTACCTGAAGAAATGTCTATTCACGTCTTTTGCCCACATTTAAATTGTGTTGTTTGTCTTTTTATTATTGAGTTGTAGTATTTATTTATATATTCTGGATATTAAGCCCTTACCAGATATTTGGTTTCCATATATGTGCACCCAAGTATGCATACAGGGGCTGCTCTGCTCCTTCTGAAATAGGGCCAGGGACCTCAATGGGAGTGCAAGCTGGCTCCACCCTGTGTTGTGGAGGCGGTAGGGAGGAGCTATCAAGCTGCATTTTCTTAATTCAGCACTTGCCTGGCTAATGGAGCCCTTTAACTGTTTTCCCTAGTTTTGAGAAAGGTTACTTCTGGGGAAGATAGAGAGGTAGGGAATTCCAGGACTCAGTCCTTCCAACAAAATAACTCTTAAACAAGCAGGAACTGTCTGAAACAATTATTTTGAAACTCTGGAGGACAGAGCACTGTACAACATTCAGGGAAGAGTGGGAGGAAGAGCATGTTAAACTATGGTAAAGGACAGTAAATTGCTCTCCCTGCGTGGTGGCTACCAGCACCCATCCCCTACTCTCATGGCAGGCTGCCATGGGGTCCAGTCCCTGGATAGCTCCCCTAGTGACAGAAAGGGACATAAAAATCCTCTTCTCCAAGAACAGAAGTGGGCACAGCCAATTGCTGATCATGACTTTTGATTAGGATCACTGGGGTCCTGGCTCTGATGGCAGCTATTTGTTCAACATGCCAAGGATAAAGGCAGCAGCAGCTCCTCAGACGGGGTGGAGGTGGTGGAGGTTTAAATATACAGCACTTCCTGAAGGTTGTGGGAGACAGTTAAATGAAAGGCTGCATTTGCTCGATAGATGAGGAAAACTCACCTTTGGGAAGCTGTTGGAGAAGCTTTTGCTGCCCTTCCTGATCCCCTCCCTGGGCATTTTGGAGCCAATCTGTACTCCCTTTGTGGGTTCCTGGGATAGACTGACTTGGGAAAGTCCTTTCCAAGGTGACCCTCCTCCCAGAAGTTGTCCCTCAGGCAAAAGCAACATGAAACAATGAAAGGAGTGTAAGAAACTATAGAGGTGGACAATCTGGGAAAAGGCCTGCTGGCTTCAAACACCTGGGAGAGGGTCTGTCTCCTGGGAAACTGAGGGGGCAACCAAACTCCTGTAACTCCTGTAAACAACTAACAAGCAAAACCCAAGATAAGACTGAGTATCAGAAATGCAGGAGAAACCCTGCACAACACATTCATGTTGGGCAGACTAAAGGAGGGCTGAAGCTCAAGAAAGTCTCTGTTTTATCACCAGCTGGTTACAAAACCAGAAAACAGACATCCCAGGGAGTAAATCCCAGTGTTACCATTTTTTAAAAAAATTTATTGAAGTATATCATTCATACATAAACGTACATAAACAGTAAGTATGTAGTAATAGTTCTGAACTTACAAAACAAACATGCATAACATCATACAGGGCTCTCATACTTCACTCTACCACCAATACCTTGCATTATTGTGAAACATTTTTAACTAATGATGAACGAGCATCTTCAAAATATTATAAATAATGAAAGTACCTTACATTTGATGTGTTTTCCCCCAACCCACTCCATTATTATTATTTTTTCTATCGTTTATACATGAACATACATAAACAATAAGTGTGTAGTAGAACTTGTGAACTTACAAAGCAAACATATGTAACATCATACAGGGGTCGCATACATCAACCCACCACCAACACTTTGCTTTGTTGTGAGACATTTGCTGCAAATTATGAAAGAATATCATCAAAATATTACTGCTAACTACAATCTATATCTTATATTTGGTGTATTTTTCCCCCAACCCACCCTCTTATTATTTATTAAAATATATTTTTATTACAGAAGTTGTGAACTTAAAAAACAAGCATTCGTATGTGCAGAATTCCCATACAACGCCCGTTCATCAACACATTGTTACAGATTATGAGATAATATCAGACTATTACCACTAAACATGGTCTATAACATACATTTGGCATACTTCCATACTCCCCCATTATCAACACAGTACATCTTTGGCATAGATGCATGAATATTACAGTATTGTTGTTAACCATGGTCCATAGGTCTCTCCAGTTGTATTTTTCCCATGTTTCTCCATATTCCCACCACCCTGCCATAGTGACGTATGTCTGCTCTAGCTCACAAGAGATACTCTTGAATCTGTACCATCAACCACAATTCTCATCCACCTCTGGGTTTATTGTGTTATTCATTCCCTGGATTATTCTCTAGCCTTCTTTCAATTGACATTTACATCCCTAGACTACCCTTTTCAGCCACATTCCCATTTATAAGTGAGCTGTTACTATTATGTGTTACCATCAACTCTATACATTTTCAAACTTTTACAATAAAGTAAATTAGAACTTCTACATACATTAAGCATCAGTAGTCCATCTCAGTCCTCCTCTTATCTCCTTTAAGAATCCACTACCAACCACTAGGTCTTGAAGATGTTTTCCTACATTTTCTTCTAGGAGCTTTATGGTTCTTGCTTTTATATTTAGGTTTTTTATCTATTTTGAGTTAATTTTTGTATAAAGTGTGAGATAGGTGTCTTCTTTCTTTCTTTTGGCTATGGATATCCAGTTCTCCCAGCACTGTTTGTTGAATGGACTGTTCTGCCTGAGCAGGTTTTGACGGGCTTGTCAAAAATCACTTGACCATAGATGAGGGGGTCTGTTTCTGAACCATCAATTCGATTCCGTTGGTCTGTGTGCTTGACTTTATACCAGTACCATGCTGTTTTTACCACTGTTGCTAGGTTATATGATTTAAACCCCAGAAGTGAGAGTCCTCCAACTTTGGTTTTCCTTTTTAAGATGTTTCTGGCTATTCAGGAGCCCTTACCAACTCAAATAAATTTGATAATCGTGTTTTCCATTTCCTTAAAAAATGCTGGTGGAATTTTTATCAGGATTGCATTGAATCTGTATATCAATTTGGTTAGAATTGACATCCTAATGATATTTAGCCTTCCAATCCATGAGCATGGAATGTTCTTCCAATTATTTAGGTCTTTTTTTATTTCTTTTAACAATGCATTGTAGTTTTCTGAATACAAGTGCTTTGCATCCTTGGTTAAGTTTATTCCTAAATATTCGATTCTTTTAGGTTTTGTTTTTGTTTTTGTTTTTTTACTTTATCCATTTTAAACCCCCCCTTTCCCCGTTTTTGCTGTTTTGTGTCCATTTGCTGGGCAATTCTCTGTGTCTGTTTCCTGCCATCTCTTCTCATCCTCCTCCTCCAGTCTTCACCAGGATTCGATCCTGGAGACTTCCGATGTAGGAGAGAGGTATTCTGCCACCAGCGCCACCTCGGTTCCTGGTTTTCGGAGCATCTCGTCTTGTCTCTCCCCTGCATCTCTCTCCTGTTACGTCATCATCTTGCTGCCTGGCTCCCAGGGCCTGGTGGCTCACCAGCATACAGAGCCTGGCAGCCCATGCGCCTTCTGTATATATGTTTTGTTTTTTTTATTTTACCGGGAGGTCCCGGGGATTGAACCCAGGTCCCTCCATATGGCAGACGGACGCCCAACCATTTGAGCCACATCCG
>JAQZBX010095900.1:0-11862 GCA_029593785.1 Cabassous unicinctus
GAGCCATGCAGCAAGATGATAACGTAAAAGGAGAGAGACAAGACGAGATGCTCCAAAAGTGCCGAAAACCAGGAGCCGAGGTGGCGCAGATGGCAGAACACCTCTCTCCTACATCGGAGGTCTTCAGGATCGAATCCTGGTGAAGACTGGAGGAGGAGGATGAGAAGAGATGAAACAGACACAGAGAATTGCCCAACGAATGGACACATAAAACAGCAAATGGGGAAGGGGGGGGTTTAAAATGGATCAAATAAATAAATAAATCTTTAAAAAAAAAGAAAGAAAAAGGATGTCTGAAATGGAAATGTGCATTTGAGAGTCTTCAGTGTGTAGACAGTGTTTAAAGCCGTGAGAATGGATGCGCTCACTAAGGGAGGAAAAGCAGATGGACAGAAGTTCTATGGACTGAGTTACCGGACACTCCGATGTTCAGTGGTCAGACGATAAGAGGGACTGGCAAAGGGACCTGAGAAGCAGGGACGCATGAAGTCGGAGGAAAAGCTGGAGAGTTAATGTACTGGAAGCCAAGTGAAAAAGAAGTGTTTTAAGAAAAGGGGATTAATCAGTTGGGTCAGATGCTTTTGATGAGACCAAGTAAGATGAGGATGGAAAAGGAGCGTTGGATTTTGCAAGGCGGAGGTCAGTAGTAACCTTGACGAGAGGTGTCTCAGGAGCGGCCTGACTGAGGAGGCTCCGAGGGAGAACCGGAAGAGAGCCATTGGAGGCAGCAGTGGTCCACGTTATTCCCCTGCTCAGTACCTCTAATACCCTTCTAGCTCACGCAGAGTGGGAACCAAAGTCCCTGTAACAAATGCACCACACCAATGGAAGGTGTTACTAGTAGGAATTATTACAGCAATAATACAGGAATTCTTATTTTACGCATGATTGTTCTGTAAACCCACAACTTCTCTAATTAAAACCACACACACGCAGCCCAAAGTCCTATAAAGCTCTATATACACTGGTCCCTGTTAAATCTCTGACCTCACTTCCCCCGACACCCTCCCGTGCCCATGAGTGCTTGCTGTTCCCTGGGGGAGGGTCTCCTCTCTGAGAGCTCCTGGTCACTCCCTCTCCCCTTTCCAGTATTTGTAGCCCCCAGCACTCCACCTCCCTCTCCCTGGACTCCTTAGGTCCCTTTCCGGACCATTTTCTCTGAGGCACTCATCGCCAGCTGACAGGCTGTAAACCTGACTTTTTATTTTCTGTCCTGCTGACAGGAATTTAAGCTACACAGCAGGGATATCTGCCTTCTTTTCTTTTTTCCCATCTGTATCCACAGCACCTAGAATAGTGCTAATAAATAAGTATAAATAAGTGTTCAGTGAATGAATAAATGACATCCTTGTGCCATGATCCATAATATATCTATATCCCTGCTGCTGTTAATGTGTTAATGTGTTAACGATCATTTCTGTTCCCTGCTTTTCACCAAAGTTATTGTTAACACATTTATTCTTTGTTCATCTCCATCATTTTGCAGCTGAAGAACTGAAGCCCAGAGAGGTTCTGTGATTTACTTAAGGCCACCAGCAGATTTAGTGACAGATCTTGACTTTCAAGTCCAGGCTCTTTACATTGCGCCTTCCAGTTGGTCTGGGAGAGGCAATCGTTACAAGGATTACAGCAAGAGCAGGGCGCGAGGGAGTGACAAACCATTACGTGCGCCTCTTTCTCAAACTGCGTGGCTTCTGACCTGGAACTGGAAAATCATTTTGGTTTGGCAATTCAGACTCACTGCCTTGGCTTGGGTCCTCTCTCTCTCTTCTTTCTGTATCGTAGCTAATAGGTTTTTCTGGACGCAATGAACAGATGCGTCTTTATATTTCTCAACTCGGCATGAAGCCACTTCATGGTCTGCTAGCTCCCAGGAACATTTAGGCAATGCCAGGCGGAGCTGTTAGACCCTGGGTCATTTGGGGTCATGGGACAGCCAAGCTCGAAGGAAACACTGAGCTCATCCACGCCAACCTCTTTGCAGGGCTGGGGGTCTTGAAGCCGGAGCGGGGCCTTCACCCAGATCCCACAGCTCTCACTTCGTGGGCACTGCTGCTTTCACTAGCTAAGCTTCCTGCCAATGACCACCATTTCCGTTCTTTTTTCCTTCTTAAGTAATGGAGCTCTCTTTTTAAACTTAAATTTTACTCTCCTGTTACAGGTTATACATTTGCATCTAGGGAAGCAGGTTTTAATTAACAGCGGTATTGCTACCATACCTCTTAATTAGCCTGGAATGAATGGCGTACTTTAAGGGTTTTTGAGTTTCTTGAGGCCCGAGCCTCAGAACCATGTAATGTGGCCCCAGGGCCCTCTCACAGGAGCGAGCGCCGGCTCTGTGGCCTGCAGAGAAAGGAACATAGCAGCGTGCCGAGAAGCCTGAGTAAGCAGGCGAGCGGGCCCACCTCGAAGGCCTTTCTAGCAGGCATGCCACGTGACGAATCTAGTACTTGTAGGACTGTAGGTAGGTGGAGCGCTGGAGAGTCTACCAGGTGCATTCCTACGGCACATCATTTGGTTCCCTGGGCAAAGATGTGGAATACGCAGAGGGAATAATGTCATCTTCATTTTATAAAAATGGTGCGAAAACTGAGCTTTAGGGTCTGGGTAAGTTTCCTAAGGTCTCTTAACTAGAGAATGGCAAGGCACAGACTAGACCCAAGTTTTTTCACTCCCAGTTCAATTTTTTTTTCCCTGCAGAGAAACTGTGATATGGTCTGGATAGGAAAATAGTTACCACAATTAATCAGGTGGCTGGAATAGCATTTGTATTTTGTAGTCACAGATATTCATTCAGCTCAATTTATTAAGTACTTAACACAGGCCAAGTATTTTGCTAGGGCCTGGGGATGTGGAATAGATAGGATTCCTGCCTTCCTGACATTATTAGACAAACTCGACATGCCAGCAGATAAAACCAGCAATACAAGTCCTACAGTAGAGAAAGGATGCTAAGGGAACCCAACTAAAAATTAATAATAACAATAAATGATTAGTTCTGTGGATGAAACTGGGGTGAGGGTAGGCAATAAATGAGGAGGAGGGAGTGCAATCCAATCAGCAGGAACTGCACACACACAGACAGGGGACAAGACAAAGCCCGGCATTGCAACAGGATTAAATGTAGTTTAGGTGGGAGTATCACAGGGAGGCATCAGTGCTGAAAATGAAGAGGCAGCAGCAGGTAGGCACTTAAGGAGGTCACTAGTGGGACCTCACTGGAGGATTTGAAACAAAAAAGTCACTCCAAATCAGGTGGGGAGATGGATGGAAAGTCCCGAAAGACTAGAGGAGGAGACCAGGAAAAGGTTATTGCAGTCATCCGTGGGATGACAATCTGCTTGGCACTATGGGAATACTGCTTAGGATGTATGATCTTTTCTAAAACCTTTGAAAAGGTTTGAGACCTCGAATGAAACTTATTGTCTCTAAAATATAAAAACGGCAAAAATAAAAATTAATCTGCTCAACTAAATCTCTGCAAAATGCACATTGTGTCCATTTAATTAGTTAATTAATTTAACAGTGACGGAAATTTCATTGCTTTTGAAAACAGCTAATGGTTAGGTTATCTCACTTTGCAAGAGTTCCAAAGAATGAAAAATTATTGCTGAGAAATCATGGCCAACCGGAAAGTGTTACTCCCAGCTAAATAATCTGAAAAGAAAATTATAAAAACCACTTTGCACACCAAAAGAAGTATTACTTTATGGGGTTGTGGTTGCATTTTGGGTTTTCATATGGTGTGGGTGGGGGTCCCTGAATGCCCAAGATTTCCAAGATCTTAAAATGGCCCTGACCTCTGGCAGAAGAGCTAGGAAAACATGAATTAAGGGGACATATTTAAGAGTAGAATTTGTAGTGTGGGAGGATGGAGGGGTTTTTTGGGGCGGTATTACCGGTTGAAGAAGAAAATTTGTGCAGGCAGAGAGAAAACTGAACCAGAGCTCCTGTGAGTCTGGATTCTGCCACTAGCTGGCAGTGTGATCTTGGGAAAACAGTTCACTTCTCTGTCCCTCAGTTTCCTCCACGGTCAAAATGAGCTTGCATGTGGCCCACAGACACAATGTCTTTATTTCATTTTCATTTTTATCCAAGTAATGTAGATATTCAGTTTCAAAAGTCAAAGAGCTCCCCAAGGCTTGTAACGAAAAGCAGAGCCCACCTGCTTTACCCCTCCCCACTTTGAGTGCTGCTTCCACTGAAAGTTTCCTTTAACAGTTTCATCTGTTACATAGTAATATGTTTATTCTACAATTCACTAGCGTTTCCATTTTAGATATTATCCTGTGTTTTCCTACCAGGGCTGGGACTAGGGTGAGGGAAATGAGGCACTCACCTCAGGCATGATATTTTATGGGAGTGCCAAAAAGCAGTAATCAAGGTAAATAATATTTCCAAAAAATCAAAATTATGCCACAAGTCTATGATGAGCAAAATATCGAAAGTTTAAATAAAGGTAAGTCTGGCAGGGCTGTGTTTCAGTGTGAGCAGGGGAGGCCAGGCTGTTCAAGTGTAATAAGAAGTTACCTGATGTGCCTGATCACACTGAGAAAAGTTCTGGAGTTTCAGTGCTGCTGTTTGACAGTAGGAATTCCTACTATAAAAGCTCGAGTTTAGCCCTCCTATGACTGACACTGATCCCCCTCCTTCCCTCCGTCCACCTAATGGAGCATTTTTCACAGCCCTGGCTGAAAGTTGGAGTCACCTGGGGGACATTTTAAATCTCTCAGGGCTTAGGTTGCATCCCAAACCAGCTGAATCAGAACTTCTGGGGGTGGGTAGGAGGCATCAGTATTTTTTTAAAGGTCCCCACGTAGTTCCAATATGCCGCCCAAACTGAGAACCTCTGCAATTGAGTGATAACAGAATTTTCAATGCAATTACTGTAAAATGTTTAGACCATGTAAATATCGTTCCAGGCTTAGCCAAATCGTGTTCTATACTTATGTTTTTGATATTGTATAACTTTGTTTTTTCTTGCAGGTAAACAAAATTGCCACATTTTTACATTTGCTTAATTTTTTATGAATTAATCTCTAATTTATCCCAGAACGGTGTGACAGAACTCTTTTCTCAATGTGCTCAAGCCCATCAGGTGACTTATTGTGGCCATCTGTTTTCCTGGAGACAACCTTTCTGAAGCCTGTTCTTCTCCTTCTCTGCTCTGGCCTGGAGTTTCCCCCTGGGGCCTCCAGATGACGTCATCATCCGGGGGTGACACGTCCTCCTTTTACGTTTGCGCTCCTTCTTCCTGGGTCCTGAGTCTTCTTCACTCTTGCTGTGTTCACGGCCTTCTGTTCTGGAACATTGCTCTGTATTTTTTCTTTGATAACTTTTCCCTTCCATTTTCTCTGTTCTTATTTTTCCTTGAACTGATATTATTTAGGAGTCAGGCATCCTGGGTTGATCCAATAATTGCCTTATTTTTTCTCAAGTACTTTCATATTTTGTTCTATTTCCAAGGCAATGTCTTCCAAAAGAATAAAATACCCAGGAATAAATTTATCCAAAAAGGTAAAAGACTTGTTCACTGAAAACTGTAAAATGTGGCTGAAAGAAATGAAAGAAGAACTAAATAAATGGAAAGATATCCCATGTTCATGGACTGAGGATTTCTTTTGGGGTGATGAAAACTTTTTGGAACTAAATAGAGGTGTTGGTTGATCAACAGTGTGAAAGCACTAAATACCACTGAATTGTTCACTTCAAAATGATCAAGTTTCTGTTAGGTGAATTTTACCTCATTTAAAAAAATTTAAAAACAACTAATGACCAGGCAAGCTCCATCCTTGGGGATTCTGCTTTAACTGGTCAGGGGTTGGCCCTTGATTGATAAATTTTAAAAGCCTGCTGGTTGACTCTAACTCACAGCAAGGGTAGATGAAAAGTACACTTTGGTCACATAGTTATGACAGAACTATGTGAGAGCACAGAAGACCGAGTACTTAACTACCCTGGGTTGTCAGGCCATGCTTGAGAGAAAACGTAACCTTTGAACTGGGTCCATTTGGTAAATTTAAAATTAGGAAAAGATAGCTGGAGATCTGTTTATGTATTTTGCGTGTGGATGTTGTATAGGGGTAAGGTATTGCTGTCAAGGGATGATAACATGATTTGTTGTGCTTTTCTGCTCTAGGGACTCTTCTATCTTGAAGTCAAAGCAACATTGGAGAAACACCAATAGAGTGGATTCTTGTTCTCTAGCTTCCTCACCAGTCATCAGAATGGTCTATCATTATTCTCTTATCCCCCAAATCATGCCTTATGGTCTATCACTATTTTGAATTTATAGTTTCCTAATGAGATTTCATACCTTAGTCATATTGGCAATAGAATTATAAATCATCTTTGATAATATCTTCTGGAACGATTTCTATAGAAAACTAATCCCATCCACTGCATTTCTTGCTATTCTCGGTTCCTGGTTTGAATGTCTGGGCGCTCACTTACCACACCATCATCTCACTCCATGTAGTTGGTGCCAAGCTCAAGGTGCAACCTCGTGTGGCTCCTTTAAGATGCTTTCCCTGCCCCAGACAGGTGCTCCAACCCAGGAACTCCTTGAAAAAATAAAAGTTCTATATTGCAAAAACCCACCTCGTACCTCCCCTTCACCTTTATTATTGGCCTTTTTAGAAACCTTCTCCCTTACCTTTTTAACCACTGGCTTCATTCATTTTAACTGGATGAAGTATAAAATAGTGAATAAAAACAGATGAAATCTTGTGTTCATGCGGCAAGAGGGACATCATCATGGAACGCTTGAAGCATACTTTGAAACCGTATTTAGCTTTGAAAATCTGAAATCAGAATACCAAAGAATGCATATCCAGATAGTGAGCACAGCAGCCAGCATCAAAACTGATCCTGACTCACCTGTCAAGACAGATACGTCAGTAAGTTGCTTGCCTCTACTTGAACGCTGTGATTTAATCATCACTACCAGGGCCCTGTTAAAGTACAAGAGATGAAGGGGGAAAAACAAAGGCATTGCTTGGGCTTAGTAAGGGGGAAAAGTCATCACAACTTTCCCAGTAGGGAAATTCTGTGATTTCAGGTTATGCAACCTCTTTCTCTCCAGTGTTTCTCTTCAGTTTATCAATCTCCTGGTGACTGCACCTGCTTGAATCTCTGTTTTCTTATCTGTAAAGTGCAGGGTTTAGACCTAGACCTGTGCTGCCTGATGTGGAAGCCACCATCCTTATAGCCACTCGTTGTAACTACTGAGTACTTGCAATGGGGCTGGCCTGTATTGAGATGCACAGTACATGTAAAATACATGCTGGATTTTGAGGGCTTCGCACACAAAAAAAGAATGCAAAAAACGTTATCAATGGTTTTCATTGGTTAATGTTGAAATGACATTTTGGATATATTGGGTTAATTAAATATGTTATTAAAATTAATGTCACTTTTTTTTAATGTGACTACTGCAAAACTTAGAATTACATATGTGACTCTCACTTGTGTATCACATTATATTTCTATTGGAAGACACTGCCCTAGATGATATGTAAAGCCCCTCCTAGCTCCCCAGTACTATGGCTCTAAACTATTTAAGACCAATCATGGCCAGCACTCAGCTTCAGGAGAAGGAAGAAATTCAGAGGAAGTTGAAAATGATTCTTGTCTTTAAGAAACTCAGAATCTCACTATAGAGGGATACATAAAAAATACATAAATTTCATACATAAAAAATAAGTGTATAGCAAAAGTTGTGAACTTACAAAACAAACATGCATAGCATCATACAGGGCTCCCAAGCAACAACCCCCACCACCAACTTGCATTGCTGTGAAACATTTGTTACAGACTATGCAAGAGCATCGTCAAAATATTACTAACTAGAGCCCATATTTTACATTTGGTGTATTTTTCTCCTGGAAAAGCTACACTGAAAGCAAGTTTTTATTTTTATTTTTATTTATTTATTTTTAAAGATTTATTTATTTATTTATCCCCCCCTTGCTGCTTGTGCTTTACTGTGTCCATTCGCTGTGTGTTTCTTCCGTGTCTGCTTATCTCCCCCTTGCTGTGAGGTCTTGCCGCATCAGCCCACTGCACCGCGCGGGCCGGGCTGCCCTCACAAGGAGGCCCCGGGAAGCGAACCCGGGGCCTCCCACATGGTAAACGGGAGCTCTATTCATTGAGCCACACCTGCTTCCCAGCAAGTTTTTATTGATTTGTCAGATTTCCTAAGTTTAAAATTTCTCCTGAGAAGGTGGGGAAAATACAGTCATTGCTATAACAGAAAGAGCTGGTTCATTCCTTAAAAGCAGGACTGCCTTTGCCAGTTTAGATACAGGCATCCTTTCACTCCCTTTAATAATCTTCATTTTAGCATAGTTTAGAGCAAACTGGAATTGGATTCCCATCTGGCAGAATAAAAAGATCATTAATGTCCACTGCGGAGTGGAAGGAACAGAGCAGAAGTCAAGCCCCTTTCCAGGTGGCAGAATTCTTGTCTTCACAGAGCACTTGGCTCCCATCCTCACTCGTACCTGACTGAAAGATTGCAGTGACAAAGTAGTTTTTGCAAAGAGTAATGCCACGCAGGGTTTCCCTTTGGGCGGAGAGATCGGGGAGCTCCCCTCACTCTCTCCTCTGAGAGACTGAGCAGGGACTCTTAGCACATCTTTCTGCTCTTTTTCCCATGGGACAAAAAGAATCCATTTGTCCTTAACTCCAGTGTGAACTTTTTGAGACCAGGAACACAGTCACTTTTTCAGAAGAAAAAGTATAGTGTTTGGCACATATAGAATTCACTAAATGTGAATGAAAAGATGAATGAAGTTTAAGAATTTTTAGATACATCCATTTCCTTGAATGACAGCTAGGTGATAGTTATTGCTGAGAAAGAACTAATTTATATGGAGGTTTAAAATGAATGGATACAAGTTTAGGTGTTTTCTTAACCTACAAGAAGCTTATGAAGACATAGCTGGAGAGCTGGGCTATTTCAGGTCTGAGTTACTTAAGAGCAAAACATAAACAGGAAGAAAGAAGCCAGCTCCCTTTCTGCATGTTGCAATGATAGGATGCAGACATCATTTAGAAAACCAACTGACTGCAAATATTCTTCTGAATAAGCAAGAATAGAAGATGGGGAAAGCTTCTGAAAACATTTCATACTGGGACTTTTCACAGCTTTCCCAAACTTGGGGATTTTAAGAGATGTTTTCTGTGGACTTTGGCTTCTGCTTACAAAATATGGTAACCTATTCTTGAACACAAAGAGGTGTTTTAGGATGTCTGGTATTTGAACTGTAGTCTGCATTCTTGACACAGCAGGGACCATGTCTTATTCACCAAATCCCCACCTATTAGATTTCTTCTTTTTTTCCCTAGCAGTTTTATTTTTACATTTTTCACAGCTTTATTGAGATATATTTCACATACTATATAATTCACCCATTTAAAGTGCACAATTCAGTGGTGGTTAGTATTTTCAAATAGGTGCATAACCATCATCACAATCATTTTTTGGCACATAAATTTTTAATTTATCAATTTTTTTCTATTTTTTTTTCCCTTTTGTTGCTTGTCCTTTGGGTGTAAAGTCTAAGAAACCATTACCTAACACAAAGTCCTGAAAATGATTCCCTATGTTTTCTTCTGGGAGTTTTATAGTTAAAAATTATTGAACTCATACAATGTATCTTCTCCAAAAACTGTGAAGTAAAGCTAAAATCTATAGCAGAGGGAGAACTGGAAAATACACAGATATGTGGAAATGAAACAATATTCTCTTAAAGAACTAATGGATCAATGGAGAAATCTCCAGGAAATTTGGAAATATCTTGAGACAAATGAAGATGAAGACACATAAACCAAAACTTATGGGATGCAGCCAAGGCAGTGCTGAAAGGGAAATAGGTAGCTCTGAATGCTTACATTGAAAAAGAAGGACGATCTCAAATCAGAGACTTAACCTCAAAACTGGAGGATCTAGTGAAAGAGGAGTAGACTAAACTCAAATTGAGAAGGAAGGAAATAACAAAGATTAGAGTGGAGATAAATGAAGTAGAGTATTAAAAAACTATAGAGAGAATCAGCAAAACTAAAAGTTAGTTCTTTGAAAAGACCAATAAAATTGACAAACGTTTCACTAGTCTGACAAAGAAAAAAAGAGAGAGGATACAAATAACTAAAACGAAATGAAGAACATTACTATTGACCCCACAGAAATAAAAAGAATTATAAGAGGATACTATGAACAACTGCATACTAACAAATTAGATAATCTAGAGGAAATGGACAAATTTCTAGAACAGGGGTTCTTAACAAGGGGTCCATGAGCTTGAATTGAAATTCAAAAAACCATTATTCTTGTGGGGACGTGTTGGTGCGGGTGTGATACATTTATTAAATACTACACAGTATAGTGTGGACTTAGTAAGGGGTCTTTGGTTTTCACCTGACTGGCAAAGGGGTCCGTGGAACAAAAAAAGATTAAGAACCCCTGTTCTAGAACAAAAAACTACCTACATTGACTCAAAGAGAAATAGACGACCTCTACAGACCAATAACAAGTAAAAAGATTGACTCAGTAATCAAAAAACTCCCCAAAAAGAGAAGTCCAGTACCAGATGGCTTCATTGGTGAATTTTACCAAACAGTTCAAGAAGAATTAACATCAATCCTGCTTAAACTCTTCCAAAAAATAGAAGAGGAGTGAACACTTCCAAATTCATTATATGAGGGAAGAATCACCCTAATACCAACTCCAGATAGAGATATCACAAGAAAAGAAAATTACAGCCCAATAACCATTATGAATATAGGTGCAGAAATCCCAAAATAGAAAGAAAAGGAAAGAAAGGAAGGAAGGAAGGGAGGGAGGGAGGGAGGGAGGAAGGAAGGAAGGAAGGAAGGGAAAACTTTAAAAGATAAAAAAAAAAAAGAAAAAAGAAAAAAGAAAAGAAAACACTAGCAGACCGAATCCAGCACATTAAAAGAATTATAAACCATGATCAAGTGGAGTTTCAGCCGGATTTGATTGAGGCCCACCCTCATTCAGTTTGAGCACTGTTTTAGTTTGTTAAAGGCTGCCAAGCAATATACCAGAAATGGATTGGCTTTTACAATGGGGATTTATTAGACTAAAAGCTTACAGTTCTGAGGCCGTAAAAGTGTCCAAATCAAGCATCATCAGGAGAATGAAGCTCTGGGCAATCAGACACATGGCAGCGTCATCAGAAGATGCTTTCTCTCTTGACCACAGCTCTGGGTGATAAGGCACAGAGCCACATCTACTTGTCTCTCCCCTCTCCTCTGGTCCTCATTGCTTTCAGGCTGCTATGTCATGGCTTTCTATCTCCCGGGTTCATTGATTTCAGCTTCTGGAGGCTTCTCTCTGTCTCTGCTGTGGTTTTCTGTGTCTGTGGCTTTTTATTCCTCTGTTTATGAAGGACTCCAGTAAGAGGGTTAAGACCCACCCTGGTTCATGCAATCTAATCAAAGTCTCTTAACTGAAGTATTTTATCAAAAGGTCCCACCTGGGGAAGCGGGTGTGGCTCAGTGGATAGAGCCCCCGTTTACCATATGGGAGGCCCGGGTTCCCATCCCGAGGCCTCCTTGTGAGGGCACGCCGGCCTGAGCGGTGCGGTGGGCTGATGCAGCAACCTCACGGCAGGAAACGGGTGTGGCGCAATGGATAGAGCACCCGTTTACCATATGAGAGGCCCCGGGTTCGCTTCCCGGCGCCCCCTTGTGAGGGCAGGCCGGCTTGCGTGGCGCCGTGGGCTGATGCGGCAAGACCTCACAGCAAGGGGGAGATAAGCAGACACAGAGAAGACATGCAGCGAATGGACACAGCAGCACAAGCAGCAAGGGCGGGGATAAATAAAATAAATAAAT
>JAQZBX010095901.1:0-11862 GCA_029593785.1 Cabassous unicinctus
TCTTTGAGGTCTCTTTCTTTAAAAACATGCATATTCCACATTCTATTCCATAATATAGAATGTGTGATTTATTATATAGATTTCCCCTAAATTTTAAATACAAGGATTCATGCTCAGGATGACTCATGATATTTGTCTTGTGATTTTAAAGGCATCCTGAAAAATATAGTCAATATCCCCATAAGCAAAAGTATTCCAGTCTGAGAAGCATAAATTTAGTGGAATAAATATTAGAAAAATTAACTTTAAAGTATATTTCAAATAAATAAATGTTACCATATAGGCTTCCATCAGCTAATCTATTTAAAAACAAGTACGGAGGAAAATTTCCAAATTGCTTCCCATTTAGCGAAGAATTATTACATCCATAAATATTAAAAGCTAAATTTTAATATAGCATCAATAAAATACAAATATATTAGGCATGATCCTGTATTAGTGCCAAAACATCACAAAATAAAACAATTGCAAATCAAATTATTGTATTAGAATTCCGACATTGTGATCAGCATTTTTCTCACCTTGACTAATGTATTTTATCAGAATGGAAGATCTATTGTGTTTTTATTTTTTTATTTTTTTATTTTACCGGGAGGTCCCGGGCATAGAGCCCAGGTCCCTTCATATGGGAGACGGACACCCAACCATTTGAGCCACATCCGCCCCCTGGAGGATCTATAGTTTTGTAGTTAAAAGTTATAGCTCCATAAAAGAAAAAACTTTATTTTTACCATTATTTGTGGTATGACATTTAACTATTTTAATTGCACTAACCTAAATTTTCCTATCAGTAAAATGGAATTGATAATTGATGAAATCCATGGAAAATGCTGAACATAATGTCTAATTTATAGTGTTGAATTAATGCTAGCTTTGATATTATGTTATTCATTATGTCCTGATTATGGCATGCTAAAGTTTAAGAAATGTATACTTCTTATAACCAGATTCAAACTATTTTATATTTTATAGGAAATTTTATTATACTTTTTTTTGTTGTTGAATATATCATGTGGTGCTTACTCTACAGTTTCTGAATATTCTAAAGTCACATGAGGATAAATATTTAGGTCATATTTGGATAATATTTTTCTTAAAGCTCCTAACTGACTGAACCTCATGGAAAACTGGGATTTCAACATCTGAAGAGAGATTTTAAATTCATATTACATATACGAAAACCTAATTCTGCAGTCCCCTCCATACAGGGGACAGTGTCTATATTGTTCTCTTCCCTGTCCTCTGGGCTTAGAATTGTTCCTGGCAAATAATATATCTTTGAAAATATTTGTTAATGAAATAATAAATGATTAAATGACTAAATGATATTTGGCAGGTGTTTAATTATTCAGTGATGATAATTACTCGAGACCATTGAATAAAATGTTATGGGACTATAAACATGCTGAACTCTTTATTGCCTTTTAAAATTTGAGGTTGGTTTAGCCATGTGAGCAAATATTTAAATTAAAGCCCCATTAAAATATTTTTTAAAAGAACAAATTCACATTTTAAAATACAAATGTATTACTTCCATATCTGTATAGTATAGAATAAAAAGAAAATACTGATTTTTATCCCAACATCAGATCTCTGTTTCATTTCAATTTGTCAAAATTCACACTATGACAACATGTTTTCCTCTATCTCTCTTTTGGCTATATTTTTATGTCAAAGTATAATTATATTAATGCTTGTGAACCATGACTTTTGTCAGCACAGAGAAATGAAAGAAGTTTATTTAAAGGAATAAAACATTTCATTAACACCCAAAAAAAAGGCTTGTTGTGTGTAACTGACTTCTTCTTTATAATTTTAAACTTATAAAATGGTAATTCAGTGGTAGTATATTACAAAATCTTTCATCTTGAGTGTCTCAGCTTTGACCCATGATTTTTTCGATTGCTGCTTAGGAGGAACTCAAGAGAACCAAGATTTTGAACCTGCAGTAAAGTAGTCAAGCTCAGTTTGTGTCAAGGCTTTGAGCAGACTAATTTCTTACTTAGATTGCTCCCTTTGGAGGTCTTTATTAGACCTCCAAATACAATAAAATCATAATAGGTATTAAGTACAATAAAATGTCTATCTGCAGTGCTGGGACTGACCCTCTGTGACAGTTTGAAGTTCTTTTTCAAATCCCCAAAGATTATATTCTTAAACTAATCTACCTGTGAGTGTGGTACCCTTTAATTACATTAGATTCACTTTAGATCACTTGATTAGATTGCTGTTGATTGGACTATATTAGTGAGGCATAACTCAGGTTGGGTCTCCACTCTCTTGCTGGGTCTTATATAACCAGAGACACACAGAGAAAGAGGATACAGAGAAAGGAAATCACCAGTTTGATCCTACCATGTGAGAGAGAGGATTGCAGGAAAACAGAAGTCCCAAGAGGCTGAGACAAGTCCCAGGGTCTGGAATCAGCAGAGCTCAGAGGCACAGAAAGAGGTCGTGGAGGGCCTGGGCCCATGGAGCAGCTCAAGGCTAAAGAGATGAACCATGCACCTGATAACCCATAACTGAACTCAGGAAGAAAGTGGAGCAGCTGAGACTGAAAGAGGAGGCCTAGAAAGAGACAAGCCATATGTCTGGTCACCCACAGCTGAGCTCTAGAGCATAGTAGATTCTGGAGGGGAAGGCAGATACCTCAGAAGAGATCAGCCTCCATCTTGCTTTACCATATGGCAGGGCACCAGGAGCACCAGTAGCTGACTTGGGTGAGAAAGCATCTCTGATGGTGCTTTGATTTGGACATTTCACAGCCTCAGAGCTGTAAGCTTTTACCCTAAATAAAATCCCTATTATAAAGGCCAACCCATTTTCTGCCCATTTCTAGTACTTTCCACCAGCAGCCTTATGGCAAACTAAGACACTCTTTCTGAGAAGTGACAGGGACGTTTTTCAAAAGTTAAAAAAAAAAAAAAAAAAGCAGGGAGGGAGGAGCAAGATAACAACAGTGTAGGGAGTTCCAAGAGTCTGCTCGTCCTACAGTGCAGTTAGTAACCAGCCAGAGCTATCTAAAGCATCTGTTTGGGGGCCCAGGAGACCAGAAGAGCAAATTGCAACATCCTTGGAAGAAAAGAAGAAGGAGACTGCCCATCTGCAGAGAAGATTCATGAATGGAGTACTCCATATCATGGAGGCCAGTGCCCATCCCCTGCCAGCAGAGCAATTCACCTTGGGACTTATTCCCTTGCTTTAGTTGGAAGCTCCAGTGCTCAAAAACAGGGGAGGAAGAGATAGTCAGGCACCAACATCAGCTACTGATTAATAAATATGACTGGCTAAACTCCATTCTAAAGTACAGCTAAAGGTTGAACTTGGCCAAGTGAGAAAGAGGTCGGTATCCTGCATTTTAACTCCACCCTGGCATGAAGGGAAGCAGGACTGATTGAAAATCAAGTGACAGTAGGGACCGACTTCTTTCCACCAAGGTCAGATTGCTGCATACGCCTGGGCTCCATCTCCACCTCCAGCAGGGAGGAAGTTGGGGGGGAACCTGCACTGTGGTTGCTTTTGGCCCACACAGAGTGGATTGTTGGGCACCTGTGTGGCTACATCCATCCCCAGTAGGACAGGAGGGGAAGTTGTATTTCCTCAACCTCTCTGGGCAACTGCAGTTGCTTTTGGTCTGCATGGACTAGATTGTTGGGCACACCTGTGGCTCCATGCCCGCCCCTAGCAGGGTAGGAGGGGGATGGTCCTTCATCATTCTATTTGGGCAACTACAGTCAATTTTGGTCTACACAATATAGTTTACTGCCCACACCTGTGGCTCCATCACCAGGAAGGGGAGGAAGGCACGTGGAGATTCAGCAATCTCTCTGGGCATCTACTGATGGTCTTGTCCTACACAGCTTGGATAGCTGCACACAGCAGTGGCTCCATCCCCACCCCTGTGAAAGTAGAAAAGTGAGAAAAGTTCCATCAGTTTCTGGGGAAATGTGGGCAACTTCAGCCTCCATGGTTTACAGTACCAACCACATCCTTGGCTACGACTCTGCTCTAAGCAAGGGAGAAAGGGCAAGAAATGGATGAAAAAAAGCTGAAAAAGTTAAGATTGGCTAAACACGAGCCATTGTAAAGTTCCAAAATAAGTTGAATCAAGTGTCAAAGAGGGGCTGTAGCACAAAGCTAATCAAATAGAAAGCACTAGACTAAAGAAAGAAACTCAGCCCAGAATAAATACATCAGTTAAATCAGATGCCAAGACACCAACAAAAAAAATTACAAGCCATACCAAGAAACAGGAAGATATGGGCCAAAGGAACTAACTAAACTGCCGGATGAGATAAAGAAGTTGAGACAACTAATCAAATGTTCAAATAAAGCTCTTAAATAAATTCAATGAGATGGCTAAAGAGATGAAGGATATTTACAAGACACTGCGTGAGCACAAAGAAAATTTGAAAGCATGTATAGAAAAATAAGAGATATTATGGGAATGAAAGGCACAACAAATGAAATTAAAAATACCCTGAAGGCAGCAGTTTGATATTTATGAATTTCAAAAAAGAAGGATTATGTTTATAAACTGGTCTGTTCCTCTGGGTGTGTTCTCCTATGATTGTATTAGATTCACCTAAGATGTCTTTGATTAAATTACCTGTTAAGATTCGGGTTTTGATTTGACCATGTCAGTACAGCATGACTCAGGGTTGAGTCCCTGCCCCCTTGGTGGGCTGATATAAATGGACACTCACTGAAGAAGACACATTGGAAGAGTGAGAGCTCCATAGATACCAGAGGAGAGAATTTTGTCAGCTTTGATCTTACATGCCTGGGAAGAGAGATGAGTCATTCTCCTGAAAGTTTATAGCCAACCTTGTGAAGAGACCAGAGCAGGTGAGAATGTCCTGAAAGAAACAAGGCCTATGCCAAACTGTAGCTGAGAGAAAGGATGACTGAACCATCACAGAGATCGGCAACTATCTTGCTTCAACATATAGCAACTGACTTTGGTGAGAAAGAAACCTTGAGTTAGACTTTTTAAGGCCTTGTAACTGTACACTTTTACCCCAAATAAATACCCTTTATAAAAGCCAACAGATTTCTGGGACTTTGCATCAGCACCCCTTTGGCTGACTAATATAAGCAGATTTGGAAAGGCAAAAGAAAGGATCAGGGAGCTTGAAGACAGAGCCTCTGAAAGTGAACATACAAAGGAACAGATGGAGAAAAGAATGGAAAAATTGAACAAGTTCCAGGGAACTAAATGATGGCAAGAGATGTGCAAACACACATGTCATGGGTGTCCCAGAAGGAGAAGAGAAGGGCAAAGGGGCAGAAGGAATATTTGAGGAAATAACTGGTAGAAAATTTCCCAACTCTACTGAAACACATAAATATCTGTGTCCAAGAAGCACAATGTACTTCATTACCAATGAATCCAAATAGAGTTATTTTGAGACACATAGTAATAAGAATGTCAAATGTCAAAAATAAAGAGAATCCTGAAAGCAGCAAGAAAAACTGTTTCATCATATACAAGGGATGCCTAATATGATTACATGCTGATTTCTTATTAGAAACCATGGAAGCAAGAAGGCAGTGGTAAGATATGTTAAATATACTGAAAGAGAACAACTTCCAGCCAAGAATCTTATATCTAGCAAGATTGTCTTTCAAAAATGAGGGAGAGTGTAGAATATTCACAGATAAATAGAAATGGAGAGGGTTTATAACTAAGAGGTTGGCCTTACAGGAAATACTAAAGGGAGCGCTACAGCCTGAAAAGAAAAGACAGAAGAAAGAAGCTTGGAAGACAGTCTAGAAAAGAAAATTTTATCAGCAAAAGTAACTAAAGTGTAAAAAAAGTGGTGAAAATAAGATATGACAGATAAAACCCAAAGATCAAAATGGGTGAAGTAAGAATTGCCTTCACGGTAATAAAATTGAAAGTTAATGGAATAAACTTCCTAATCAAAAGACACAGACTGGCAAAATGGATTAGAAAGTATGAACTTTCCATATGCTGCTTACTAGAGACTAATCTTTGACCCAAGGATACAACTAGATTGAAAGTGAAAGGCTGGAAAAAGATATACCACACATGCAGTAAAGAAAAAAAGAGCTGGAATAGCTATACAAATATCAGATGGAATAGACTTTAAAAGCAAGGCTGTTATTAAAAACATGAAGGATATTATATATTAATAAAAGGGGCAATTCACCTTGATTAAATAGCAATCACAAATATATATGCACCGAACCAGGATATGCCCCAAAATACATGAGGCAAATACTGGCAAAACTGAAGGGAGAAATAGGTGTCTCTACAATGATAATTGGAAACTTCAATACACCACTCTCATCATCAATAAAGAAACAATAAAGAAACAGAGAGCTTGAACAACATTACAAATGAACCAAATCTAATAGACAAAAACAGAACATTGTACCCCAAAAGAGCAGGGTGTACATTCTTCTCAAGTGCACATGGATCTTTCTCCAGGATAGACCATATGTTGATAACAAAGCAGAACTCAATAAATTCAACAAGATCGAAATTATACAAAGCACTTCCTCTGATCATAGTGGAATGAAGCTGGAAATCAACAACAGGTGAACAAAGGGAAAATTCACAAATATATGGAGATTAAACAACACACAATAATAATTGTGTCAAAGAAGAAGTTGTAAAATAAATCAGTAAATCTCTCGAGACAAATGAAATTGAGAATACAACAAATCAAAACGTATAGAATGAAACAAAGGCAGTACTGAGTGGGAAATTTAAAGTGTTCAATACTTACATTAAAAAAGAAGAAAGATCTAAAATTAATGACCTAACTACACAGCTGGGAGAATGAGAAAAGAACAGCAAACCTTTCCCAAATGAAGCAGAAGGAACAAAATAACAAAGTTCAGAGTAGAAATAAGTGGAATTGAGAACATAAAAACAATAGAATTAGCAAAACCAAAAGTTGGTTCTTTGAGAAGATCAACAAAATGACAAACCCTTAGCTAGACAGACAAAGGAAAAAAGAGAGATGATGTAAATAAATAAAATCAGAAATGAAATTGGGGATATTATGACTGACCCCACAGAAATAAAAGAGATCATAAGAGGAAACTATGACCAACTATATGCCAACAAACTAGACAACAAAAATGAAATGGACAAGTTCCTAGAAACATCCAAACAACCTACACTTACCCTAGAAGAAATAGAAATCTTAACAAACCAATCACAAGTAAAAACAGTGAAATAGTCATCAAAATCTTTTCCACAATGAAAAGCCCTGGATCAGATGGCTTCACAAGTCAATTCTACCAAGGTAACTCTTCCAAAAATTTGAATGGGAGGGAATGCTACCAAACTCATTCCATGAAGTCAACATCACCCTAATACCAAAGACAGATAAAGATATTATAAAAAAAGAAAATTACAGACCCATTTCCCTTTTGAATAATATATCCTCAACAAAAATCCTCAACAAAATACTCCCTAATTGAAGCCAACAACATATTAAAAGAATTATTCATCATGATCAAGTGAGTTTTATCCCAGCATGAAAGGTTGGTTCAACACAAGAAAATCAATCAGTGTAATACATCACATTAATAACTGAAGAAAAAGGTCACACGATCATCTCAATTGACACAGAAAAGGCATTTGACAAAACACAGCATCATTTCTTGATAAAAACTGTCTGAAAGATAGGAATTGAAGGAATATTTCTTAACATGATAAAGGGCACTTATGATAAACCCACAGCTAACATTGTACTCAATGGCGAAAGACTGAACGCTTTCCCATTGGGATTGGGAGCAAGACAAGGATGTCCCTTCATCACTGATGTTCAACATAGTGCTATAGGTTCTATCTAGAATAATCAGGCAAGAAAAAGAAATAAATTGTGACCAACTTGGAAAGGAAGAAGTAAAGCTTTTGCTATTCACAGATGATATGATCCTAAGCCTAGAAAGTCCTGAAAAATCTACAACAAAGCTGCTAGAGCTATTAAATAAGTTCAGTAGAGTAGCAGTATACCAGATGAATATGCAAAAATCAGTAGTATTTCTATTAGTAATGAGCACTCTGAGGAAGAAATCAGGAAAAAATTCCATTTACAATAGTGACTAAAAGAATCAAATATTTAGGCATAAAATCAACCAAGTATGTAAAGGACCTGTATTCAGAAAACCAAAATGCATTGCTAATAGAAACCAAAGAAGAATTAAATAAATGGAAGGACATTCCATGTTCATGGATTGGAAGACTAAATATTGTTAAGATGTCAATTCTTCCCAAATTGATTTACCAATTCAATGCAAACATGATAAAAATTCAAACAGCCTTTTTTAAAGAATTAGAAAAGCCAATTACCACATTTATTTGGAAGAGAAAAAGGACTCAAAAAGCCAGAAACATCTTAAAAAGGAAGAACAAAGTTGGAGGACTCTCATGTCCAGACTTTAAATTACATTATCTAGCTACAGTGGTAAAAGCAGCATGGTACTGGCATAAAGATGGAGAGATAAGTCAATGGAACTGAATTGAGTGTTCAGAAACATTCCGTCACAGGCATGTTCAAGTGAGTTTTGACAAGGATCTCAAGCCACCCACCTGGGTCAAAACAATCTATTCAACAAATGGTGCTGGGAGAACTGGTTATCCATATCCAAAAGAATGAAAGAGGGCCCCTGTCTCAAACCTCACACAAAAATTAACTGAAAATGGATCAAGTACCCAAATATAAAAGCTACAAACATAGCTTTTATATATTTTATATAAACAAGCACAGCTTGTTTATTTGCTTTTTGTTTACTATTATTTAAATAATGAAAATGCTATATAATGATTGAAATGATGAATGTACAACTATATGATTATACCAAACACCATTGATTGTACACTTTGATGACTTGTATGCTTCACTGATATGTATCAATAAAATTTACTTGTTAAAAATAATTTTTTAAAAAGCTACAAGCATAAAACTTCTAAAAGAAAAGGGATACATTTTCAAGACCTTGTGGTATATGATAGTTTCTTAATGCTTACATCCAAAGCAGAAGCAATGAAAAGCAAAAAGTGGATGAACGGGACCTCATAGAAATTAATCACTTTTGTGCTTCAAAAGACTTTGTCAAGAAGTGTAAAAGCAGACCACTCAATGGGAGAAAATATTTGGAAATCACATATCTAATAAGGGTTTGATTTCCATGCTATATAAAAAGATCCTACAACTCAACAATACAAGGGCAAATAATTCAATTTAAAAAGGGGCAAAAGGCGAAAGAGATATTTTTCCAAAGAAGAAATACAAATAGTGAAAAAGTACATGAAAAACTGTTCAATATCATGAGCTATTAGGGAAATGCAGATTAAAACTACAATGAGATATCATCTCACACCACATAGAATGGTCATTATTTTTTTAAAAAAACAGAAAACTAAGTGCTGGGGAGGATGTAGAGAAATAGGAACACTCTTTCACTGTTGATGGCAATGTATAATGTTGAAGCCTCTGTGAAAGACAGTTTGCTGGTTCCTCAGGAAGTTAAATACAGAACTGATATATGATCCAGAAATCCCATTTCTAGGAATATATCCAGAAGAACTGAAAACAGGGACACAAACAGACATTTGCATACCGATGTTCATAGCAGCATTATTCACAATTGCCAAAAGATGGAAATAGCCCAAGTGTCCATCAACTGATGAGTGGATAAAAAAAATGTGGTATAGACATACAATGGGAGAAGAAATGAAATTGAGACACATATCACAACCAACATGGATGAATGTTGAGGACATTATGCTGAGTGAAATGAGCCAGACACAAAAGAACAAATATTGTGTGGTTTCAATAATATGAACTAAATATGAAAAAAACACATGGAGTTAAAATCTAGAGTATGGGTTACTAAAAGATAAGATGAGGATTAAAAAGAGGTACTGATCCTTAAAAGTTGTAGAATTTTTAGTTAGCTTGACTGTAAAATTGTAGAAATGGATAGAGTTGATGGTAACACATTGCAGTAAGTACAGCTAATGTGGCGGGTTTATAAATGTGCTTGTGGTTGAAAGGGGTAGTCTAAGGATATAAATGTCAATTGAAAGAAAGCTAGAGAATAATCTAGGGACTGAATAACATAGTGAACCCAGTGGTGGATTAGGATTGTGGTTAATAATACAAATACAAAAATGTTGTTCTATGAACTAGAACAAATGTACATCACTATTACAAGAAGGAAGAATATGGTGATGCATGAGAAAAATACTACTAATGTAACTTATGGACTATACTTAACAGCAATATTGTACTATTCTTGCATCAATGTCAAAGAAGTTACTATTTCAATGCTAAGGGTCAATAATAGGTGGGTATGGGATTTTTTCTTTTGGACTAAGGAAAAGTCCAAAAATTTACTGAGGCAATGACTAAAACTCTGGATGAAAGTGAGAGCCAGTGAGTGTACACTTTGGATGGATTGTACAAGGCACGGGACTATAACACACTGAACCATGTGGTGAGAGACTTAAAGGTAAAAGAAAGTGAATGATAAGGAAATATTGGGGAACTGTCATAGGTTAGAGAAGATGAAGGTGAAATATGACAACTAAATGTAATGCGGAATCCTGGGTTGTATCCTGGAACAGAAAAAGGACATTTGGGGAAAAATTGGTGAAATTCAAATAAAGGTCAACAATTTCATTCTAAAAAATAAAAAAATAAAAGCAGGGCTTTCTGGGGGGGTGGGGGGGGGGGAAGGAACATACCCTGCAAAATTTGCAGTTTAAGCAACAATTGGAAATAAGATGGTTTTAATCCAAGAGAGATAACCTATCAGAAATAAACAAGTACATTATAATAGTCAATCAGTGATCATTCTCACTTTGTAAAACCCTCCTTTATAATAAGGAAGCTATATGCTAACCAGTTAGTGCAACTTCCCATTTGGAAATCATCTAATTGCCTTCATAAGCCAATTTAATTTACTAAGAATTTGAGAACCTCACTTTGGTTTGAGATCTCCCTGCTGAAGAATTTCTTTTCCAGTAAACCCATGTTATTGATTATTGATTATTATTGGTGACTTGGTTTCTTTTAATAGTCTCTGGGTTAGAAGTGGGATCCAGAGAAGACCTCCGACTATCCTTATGACTTGTGAACAACTGGGTGTCAGTACCCACAGGGCCCATTGTGTCCACTGCTCTTTCATCACCTGAGAAGCACGAGTTATATGTTTTCCTCAGATCTGAGTTCTGCTTTCTTTCCATTGAGCTCTTTAAGTTAATTGTTAGACTTGATTTTGGTTTCAGTCTGATCCAGACGTCTCCTTGGTGAATATCTTGTTCTGTCAGTATTCTGTACTGAAGTTCAAGCATACCTTAACATAGCTATTTTTCTGTTTGCAGGACCCCTATAAAATTTTCATGTTTAGAATTTTGATTGAACATGGCCTCTCCTCAATTAAAATTGGAATATCTCTCTTCTCAATCAGAAAAAAAAAACAAAAACAAAAAAAACCAACTCCTGTTACTTAAATGTGTTTTCACTGTGGGCCTAGATCATACTTGTGTTGGTTTTTTAATAAATGGGTAAATCTCACTGGAATGACTTCAATTTGAAATGGCTACTGTAACCATTGGGGAATTTGATGTAATTATGAATTCCAAAAATATAATTGGATCATGCCTGTAATCCGATCTGTTAATCTGGGCATGATTGAATTATGATTAGGGCGTTGACTGGGCCATGTCAGTCAGTAGGGCATTGAGCCCCACCCCCTGGTGGGTGGGGAATTGAATGTAAAAGGCAAGGCAAAGAACAGAGGAGAAGCAGTCTTTGAGAAGCAGCTTTGATGTTGGAAAGAAGGCCCCAGGAGAAGAGAAGTGAACCGTTC
>JAQZBX010095902.1:0-11864 GCA_029593785.1 Cabassous unicinctus
TTCAGGCTAACACCAGCAAAGTCTGCTGAACTTCACCAGATGGCCACAATCTTACCCCACCACCCTGCTTGCTAATCAACGAACTGAGCCTCAAGGACACCCTTGAGTCAGCCCTCGACAGTCCACAGCCCTCGTTCTCCATGTAGTTCACGTCGTCCTCATAACACACAGAGCACACATAGTAACCATAATTCATGGCTCCTTTAACCCTCCCCATTCCCCCACACCTTACCTTTGTTTCATGCAGCCAGATAAGCTGCTCCCCCAGCTCAGAAACCTCTTGGTGCTGCTCCTGAATTAATGCAACATTAGCTCAATAAACTTGCTCTGCACCCTCTTTTAAGTCTGTTTTATTTTCAACGTTAACAGTACAGTGGCTTGAGATGACAAAGATAGAGATGATCTAATGACTGAGCATGTGCAGAGTGATCGCATGCCTAGCCATGGAACGTATGTAAGCACCCATGCATGTCAGGCAGGCTAAGTTTGGTCAGATCTAGCTTTGTCTAGTAAGATGGTTTAGGAATCAGTGTGGGTCAGTTCTGGGCTGACACAAGTTCCTTCATTAATAAACATTAGGAGGCTGTCTAGTGATCATAAGGCTTCAAAATTATAAAAAAGGAATTGGGGCACAAGTGGGGGCCAGTCATAAGGATCAATCATAAGATAAAGGTTATATAGTTTTACAATCATGATCAAAGATCAAGTCATCTGGGTTCCAGTTCAGCAAGTTTCAGTAATTCCAGGTATTTACGTTTGACTATTCTATGGTATAATAGAAAGTAAAAAGGCATTTATGTAATGATGCAGTAACCATAATAACTTGTTAATTCTTTTTTTTAAAGATTTACTTTATTTACTTATTTCTCCCCACCCCCTTGTTGTTTGCACTTGCTGTGTCTTTTCATCTTCTTTGTTTCTTTAGGAGGCACCAGGAACTGAACAGGACCTCTAGATGTGGGAGAGAGGACCCTAATCGCTTAAGCCACCACCATTCCCTGCTTTGTTTTGTCTGTCATTGTGTTTTGTTCTCTTGTGTCTGTTCTTGCATCATCTTGTCATGTCAGCCCACCATGCTGGCCCATCATGCCTGCTTGCCATCCTGCTCGTCCTCTTTAGGAAGCACGGGGAACCTCTGCTTCCTGCTTAGTTGAATCTCTCATTATGTTTTTCTTCTTGTGTCTCTTGTTGCATCAGATTGTTGTGTCAGCTTGCCATGCAGGCCCATTGCACCAGCTCATTGTCTTGTTTAGGAGGCACCAGGAACTGATCCATGGACCTCCCATGTGGTAGGTGGGAGCCCAATCACTTGAGCCATATCTGCTTCCCACAGTATGTACATTTGAGCACAAGTCTTCCTCAATTAAAAGCAAGTGTTTATTTTGTGTGAAAAATATTACAGAATACTGATCACAGGAACAATTTGCCAATTGCACTGAGTAATTATTGTTCATAAACTATAATGTTATTTTACATTTATCTGGTCTATTCCAGCTCCTTTTTGGTTACTATTTGCATGGAATACCTTTTTCCAACCTTTCACTTTTAACCTGGCTGTGTCCTTACATCTGAGGTGGGTCCTTGTAGACAACATATAGACAACTCATATTTTTTTATCCATTCTATCAGTCAATGTCTTTTGATTGTAGAGTTCAATCCATTAACAGTTGGTGTTTTTACTGCAAAGGAATTACTTCACCCATTTGTCCTTTGGCTGTCTGTTGTCATGTTGTTCTGCTGTCTGTCTTCTTATCCTTTAGTTTACCCTTCCTAATAATCTTCATCTCTAAACTCTTATCCAAATCTCTTGCCCTTGTTTCTTCCTTTCAGCCTGCAGCACCACCTTTAGTATCTCTTGAAAATCTTCGTTTTTGGTAACATATTCTATTAGTTTTTGTTTGTCTGTGAAGACTTTAAACTCACTCTCATTTTTGAAGGACAGCTTTGCCGGAAACAGAATTCTGGGCTGGCAGTTTTTCTCTTTCAGTACCTTAAATACATCATACCACTTTCTTCTCTCCTCCTTGGTTTCTGATGAGACGTCTTTAGTTTAACCTTTCCAGTAATATTCATCTCTAAACTCTTCTCCAATTCTCTTGCCCTTGTTTCTTCCTTTCAGCCTGCCACAGACTTCCCACCCTGTCCCAGACCAGGGAGCCAGGTGTGGTTGATAGGAAGGCAGGCCTGCAAAGGCGTGGACCTGTGCAGAGGCTCAAGCCCCCGGCTCTGAGTCATTGCTCTGCCACCGAGGAGAGAGACTGGGAGAAGGCAAGGGCAGGCAGGCCCGAGGGCAAAGCCAGCGGCTGCTAAAAGGGCTTGAAAAAGCAGCTTAGCAGTGCCTAGAGCTTGGCTGGGGTCCTCTGTCTTGGCAGGGCCCTACTTTGGACTCCTGTCCTGTGCCCCAGCTCTCCTGGCTAGGGTCAGATCTCACAAGCCTAGGTGCGCGGCATGAATGCAGAGAGGTCCCGTGTCTTGCCTCTTTCCTCCTGGGATTATGTCCTTTGGGGGCTCATAGGCGAACCCGTTTAAAATGGATAACCAAAAGAGGGCATTAAACAGGCTGTAGGCCATAGATTCCCTCAGCAATAATCTCCTGGATGGCAGTGCCAAATAAGTTACCGGATTTCATCTAGGTTCTTAACTATGCTGCAGAAATGAATTTCAAGAGCACGTCACATTGGTTAGGCCTGTAATTTATTAAGGTAGGGAGGGAAGAGAAATTTACAGACTACAATTGCCCATTATAGATTATAAATGCCTAGGTTTTACTTGCATATTGATCCATGCGGGGGAGGGGGGGCACAGCGAGAACAGGGCGCAGAAGGCGCGCGCGCGAGACAGAGAGAGACAGAGACAGAGATTTTTGTAGCTGCCCATTTCTGGGTTAGCCATATGGGGCCTTCATCCAGCTTCACCCAGGATGCCAGATCCATCTGCCTCCAACTGAGATAGAATACCCAGAAGGTTTTACACCTTGTCAGGTAGGGCCTACTGCCCCTAACCAGCAGGAAGTAATTACAGAAGTATGACCATCTCCCTTTAGCACCCCTTAAAGAATAAAGGTATAAACTCTCTGAGGGGGGAATGAAGCAGGCTTCATATAGGGAATCAGTAGATGGATCTGGAACCTGGCAAGAAGGCCACATGGATACTGATACTCCCAAGATGGCTGCTGGATGACCCTGCAAATGAGATTTCCTCCAAAGCCAGGAGAAGACTCAGATATTCTCCAGAGACATTAACATTGGGCCCTCCTGGGGGATTGTTGAACTGGGTAATCAGTCAAAACAGCAAACAGATGGGACTCCTCCTGTGTCACTAGCAAAGGGATGGAATAATTAATGGTTTAAAAAACAAGTGCAAAGGCCGAATCTCTCTCTCTCTCTCTCTCTCTCTCTCTCTCTTTCTCTCTCTCTTTCTCTCTCTCTCTTTCTCTGTGCCCTGCTCTTGCTGTGTCCTCCCCCCACCCCCCCACCCCGCATGGATCAATACTCAAGTAAAACCTGAGCATTTATAATCTATAATGGGCAACTGTAGTCTGTAAATCAGTCCTATCACTCTTCAGCCCCTTCCTCTCTACCCGGGATGCATGATCTGTTATTTCCTCCAATTTCTCTTCCCTCCCTATCTTAATAAATTACTGGCCTAATCAACATGATGTGCTCTTGAAATTCATTTCTGCAGCATAGTCAAGAACCTAGACAAAATCCGGTAACACAAGCAATGAAATATCAAAATTAAGGCATCAGCAGAGATGCTTTCTCGTCAAAGTCAGCTGCCACATGGTGAAGCAAGATGGCCACTGATCTCTGCCGAGTTCTCTACCTCGGGCTCCAGAATCTTTCTCTTCTGGAGCTCAGCTGAGGGCAACCAGGCATAGGACTTATCTCTTTCCAGGCCTCCTCTGTCAGTCCCTGCTGCTCTGCTTTCTTCCCAAGTTCCACTGCAATCTATCAGGCATATGGCACATCTCTCCCTGGGCCTCAGCTCTTTGTAGACTTTTGGGAGCTTCTCTCCTTGCAGCTCATCTGTGGGTGAAACTGGAGTCTTTTCCTCACATTGCAGGATCAGTATGGCAGTTTCCTTCTCCTGTGTCTCTCTCTCTGTGTCTCTGTTTATATCAGACCCAGGAAGATGGCAAGGACTCCACCTGAGTCACACCTCACACACTAGTCCAACTGGGAAGGGTCTCACACCCACAGGAATGGATTAGTTCACAAACTAAATACTTCTTTTTTTTTTTGGATTAAAAAAATAATTTCTAACTGCCACAAGAATAAACCCAAATAAAGCAGAAGTACCTAATAAATATAAGAGCAGAAATTAAGAAATAGAAAATATCAACAAAGACTAAAGTGTGTTCTTTAAAAAGACTAATAAGAAACAAAGCTTGTATGCTTTATCAAAAAATATAGAAAATGCACAAATAAAAATATCAGAATAAATATGGGACATAAAAACAGATGCTGTAAATATAAAAATGTTGTGATTAACTTTATGCAAATATATTTGAAAATTTTAGATGAAATGGATAAATTCTTGGGGAAAAAATACAACCTTCCAAAACTATCTCAAGAAGAAATAGAAAACTCATTACCCGATAACCATTAAAGAAATTGAAACATAAGTTTAAAAGTCTCAAGAAGAAAATATCCAGTTCAGACAGCATTATCAGTTTTACCAAATATTAAAAGAAAAGAAAATTCCAATTACAGTATGCAAAATAAAGAAAGAAGGAAAATTTCCAATTTATTTTTGAAGGTTAATATATAATATGGATACCAAAATCAGAAAAGGCAATATAAAGAAAAATTACAGACCAATTTCACTCATGAACATAAATGAGAAAAAAAATCCTTAACAGAATATTAGTAAACTAATCCCAGTTATATGTAAAAAGTCAATACAGCATAGCCAAAATGAGTTTATCCCAGGAATGCAATGTTGGTTTAATAACATAAAATCAGTTAAAGTAATTCTCCCTTAGAGCCGATTAGAAGACAAATACTGCATGATCAACAAAATTCATAATCTTTTCACAAGAAGAAACCAAGAATAGCAGGAAAGGAAACTTCCCTCACCCAGAAATGGGCATCTACAAAACAATCCATCACAACAACTGGAAGTATAACAAAGGTCCATTAAAGACATATTGAAGACACTTTTTATAACAAACATTAGGCTAAGTGTTGAAGATCAGAAAGGAGGACAAAACAGTTCCAGTCCCTAAGAAGCCTGTTGTTTTCAAGTTCACTGCCAGAAGGAAAACGGTGTCCTGTGCAGGAAAGAGAACGGTCCCATAGAATGAGATGTCCTCATCATAGGATTGGCAGAAAGGATAATAGAGCAGACATTTGTCATTTTTTATTCCCAACATCTGAAAATGATTCCCAGTTTGGAATGTTCCTGGCATAGATGGGAGGCCATGCCACACACTCTACCTTGCAGTATAGAAGCTGAAAGGGGATAGCATTCTCATTCTTAAGTTCCTAGAAGCTAGAAAGTGGGCAAAGTCCTAGGCCATGCCAACCACTTGCTCCCACTCAGATTTGATTCTTGAGAAGATGACAAGAAAGACAAACATTGTGATGGCATCAGGAAAAAATTCAAAGCTATGAGTATACAGTTTAGTCACTATCATTCCAAGAGGATAAAATTCTAATGCCAGTTTGCTCCATAAGCATTTGGCTAGCTGGTCCCTGCATTCTGCCCTAGAATCAAGGTTCCTCCTCCAATTCCAAGCCCTGACCCCATTCTGGAGAAATCTCAGGGTAAAGAACATGGGAACCTATGACTGCTCTCTCTTGTGGATGGAAAAGCCTCCTTTGGAAGCTGACTGTGGATATGCTGCACTCCAAGAAAGAAATAATTTCTTCTCCGGGGCAGCCAACCGAAAAGCTCATAACACAAGTAGGTACTCTATACATATTTTACTTCCTTTCCTTTATACAGTGCTATAAAGTGTGAATCTGGAGGTGGCAAGTTGAACACTAAAGCACATAAGAGCACGTAAGTTAGGTTAGACTCAGATATCTGTTCTTTGAAAGCTGGACTGTATTTATGTTGATTGAATTTGCTGTGTTTATTCACCAGTCTTGAGTAACTAAGAAACTTCCACTTCTTACGCTCTGAAGGAGAACTGGTACCTTCTCTGCCCTCAGGATTCGGGTGGTGATGCGCCCCCTGCTGGCTAGTGCTGAGGTCGCGGGAACTGGCAGGAAAGCCCAGGCGCAGGCATCACGCGGGGAGAAGTCGCCGCTGCTGCATCCACCCTCGCCTTCCAGGAGCATCTCCTTTCTGTACTATGCTGGGCGTATCGGATTTCTTTCTGTAGTCCGAGGATTTGGGGAGAAAGGATCCAAGGGTCCGGCAGAAGGACCCTGCGAGACCGGACCCTCGGGGTCGCTCAGGGTCAGTGCCCCCAGGAGTCTTTGTTAGAGCAACTCCTGCCCCAGGTGCGAGCAAAGCTTTTCCAAAGTAAATGTCCATAATGCGCCCCACCCCGTCACCGACCTGCACCAAAGAACCCACAGCGTGGCGGGGTGAGAGAGTCTGTGAGAGATGCAGGAGTGCACAGGTGACTGGGGACACTGAGGGGTCCCTGTGCGAGGGAAGAAGCATTTACAGAAAGACATTGGCAGGACCTGACAGATGTGGACGGTAGGATGCAAATCATTGTTTTCCATGTCAGTTCTAGAAGGACCCTAGCCATCCAGGTGAACAGCTGCCCACTCCTCACAACCCACATGGATGGGCTGGTGGAGTCCTTGTTAGTTTCTGGGGAGGGTGGTGGAACCCCTGCTCTGGCCCTACTTCCTCAGTGAAACTGATATCACAGGTACTGTTGTGGCAGCTGTGCCTGGGGCGTCTGTTGGTGCAGAGCACTGACAGAGTTCTGCAGATCCTCCTGAACGGAGGGGTTGATCTGCTTGCGTTAATCCCTGTGGAGCAGCCACCGTGGCCTCATCATCACCTCACAGTATCTGTGGGGTACTCCAGCAACCAATACCTGGGCTTGTCTATATGGCCTGTAGGGATGGACAGGGCTGGACTGAATAGTCTGGTTCAGGAGCAGCAGGGGGATCCACATCAGATTCATGTTCCCTGTGAAAGCTGGTCAAGGAAGAGCAGGGTCAGAGAATGAAATCTCCAGCCCTAAGAACTCTTGGCCCAAACGCTTAACATCATAAATCCTCCCCTCTTGCTCCTTGCTAAATTTACTCTCCACGCACTCATGGCCACAACTGTTCTCCAAATCCTCATTCCACCTTATATCCCTGTTTTTTCTGGGTAGGAGATGAAGAGAGGAGAGGAGAGAAGTGAGTTGTCAATAAAGGAGGTGCCCACCACCCATCTGCCTGCCCCCTTATGTGCTTATCATACAAGGTTATTTCCAAACACCATAGTGACTCTTACTCCTTACCTAAGCAGACCAGTTAAGCTAAAACCTTACAACTCTAACATGTTCACACTTACCAGCCCCTTTGTAACTCTGGAGGAAATTAATCCATATGCCTTGCATCCTAGGAAATATTTTCATTTCCTTAAAGATGCAGCCATGCTTTAAACACTGTTTGTTTGTTTTAATGTGAGCATTTCCATTCTAATGGAGTAAAGTTTATGTTTCCTCACATATTTCTCTGCCTCAGAATAAAGATTCCCAACTGTTTCAGGCATAGGGCCCATCATGAGAAAACATCCCAACTCCTGGTGCCCAGGGTTTCTGAGAAATATTTTCTGTCTCTATAGCTAACTGATTTCTTATATGAATACCTAGGAGTCCCAGAGAAGGATTTTCTATGGAGACAACGACATCCACAAAGATAGATACATCCTTCTCTGGTATGTGTATTCCTAGCAAAAGTGGAGCCTCATTTGCCTCTCTCCTTCATGTAATCTTCCGTAAATGACACTGCGGATATTTACTTCCCAGATCTTGGGGTGAGGGTGATGTGGAAAACTGCCAGGTCTGTCAATGATTGAAACAAATTGTCTAGTAGGATCAATTTCAGGATTACCATTTCACACTTAGAATGTTTGCACAGAATGCCTATGGCATCACTACAAATATGCAGAACCCTGGAGTTTTGTACCTGATTTACTTCAAGCTTGCTACTGAAGCTTGGCAAATCAAATAATAGCTGATTTTTTTTTTTTAAGATTTATTTATTTACTTGATCCATTTTAAAGCCCCCCTTCCCCATTTGCTATTTTTGTGTCCATTCGCTGGGCAATTCTCTGTGTCTGTTTCATCTCTTCTCATCCTCCTCCTCCAGTCTTCACCAGGATTTGATCCTGAAGACCTCCGATGTAGGAGAGAGGTGTTCTGCCATCTGTGCCACCTCGGCTCCTGGTTTTCGAAGCTTTCGGAGCATCTCTTCTTGTCTCTCTCCTTTTATGTCATCATCTTGCTGCATGGCCCCCAGGGCTTGGCGGCTCACCGGCACACAGAGCCTGGCAGCCCATGCGCCTTCTACATATTTTTTTTTATTTTACCAGGAGGTCCCGGGGATCGAACCCAGGTCCCTCCACATGGCAGACGGACGCCCAACCATTTGAGCCACATCCGCCCCCGTATAGCTGATATTTCTGGCTAAACTTGCACAATTATTATTTGTTTGTTAAGCAGTTTTATCGAAATATATTCACATACCATATGATCTATCCAAAGTATATAATCAATGGCTTTTTTTTAGCTGTTAAAGTCCTTTATTGTAAACTTGTAAAATAAATAGAAAAATAGATTGAAAGGAATTCCAAATTTTAAAAGAAAGTGCAAGGCCAGAATAGATTCAATAAAATCAATTATAAAAATTAGCATAACAACAAACATTTATAAATGTAAATAATAATTCAAACATAATAAAAATTAATTATTTCATAACTCTAAATTTTATATTACAGCTCTAATGATGGGACACAATAATCTCTAAAAATGAAATAAAACATTGGCTTAATTATTTAATTTCCATTTAGGCCATAATTCTTTCTAGATAATCAAATTCCTATTTGGGAATTCTTCACATCTTATTGGAAGGAATTACAGCAGATAACAATTTGCCAACTCATAATTTTATGAGGCAGAAAAACTCAAAATCTCATTCAACAGTATTCATACAAAATTCTCTAAAATTCTCTAACTGCTCCACATTCTTTTCTTTGCCTTGAGTATGTGCACATGCTGCTCTCTTTTCCTGGAACTCTGTACTTTCTCCTAACTTCACTCCACTTTAGAGAAATAATCAATACAGAGATAAACAATAACTTCTACAAGATGCTTTGCCTGAACATTAAGGTTTGGATTAGGTGCCCCTCTTCTGTGGCCCCTTGGAGCTCATCATTTATCACAATTTGTTAGAAGTATCTGCTGACTTTTCTGTTTCTCACAAGAGAATGATAACCTTCTGGAAGGGGGAGGATGATCCCTTTTATTTCCTTATGTCCACTTCCTAGGGATGTGGCACATTTCAGTGTTCCTTATTATTTGTGGAATAAATAAGTAGATGAGTTGTTGGCAAGGACTTTTTATATCATAATGACATTACTGGGTAACTTCTAATAAATCCTAAAATTTTAGTGCTTAACAAAAAAGTGTTGATATTTTGCTCTCATAAGAGTCAATATCTGCTCCTTCACAGGCAGCCTTCTTCCATGTGGTTATTCAGTGACACAGACACCTTCCATCTTGTGGTTTTGCCATTCCTGGGTCTGCTGCATGCATCTGGTAAACAGGAAGAGAAGATGGAAAAGCATACAGCCACTTCTTAACTGCCTTGGCCCTAGAGTGACACATATCACTTCCACTCTTACTCCACAGGCAAGAACTGAATCACATGCGCCATCACTTTCAGACTGTTGGGGTGAGTCCAGGAAGTGTGGTCTCTAACTCATCCTGTCAGTTCCCAACAATGACAATATGCTATGGGGGCATGAATCTGTGGGCAGCTAGCTTTTACAGCCAGAGCAATATATGTGATGTTGCTGATTTCCATCTCTGTCACAGATAGAAGAAGAGAGGCAGTAAATTTGAAATATGAAAGTCGTGGGAGATATGAGAAAGAGTTTCTGAGAATGAGTTAGATGAGACACAGGAACATTTTGCAAGCTCTATCTGTGTTCAACACCAATGTCCATAACTGTATGAGGGAAAAAACTACAATATCATATTTATAATATAGACCAGAGAAATGAAATGGGAGCATTAGGAATGAGACATAGAAGGTCTCTGGTAAATGGATCTCAGCTGCTTTAGAGAGGTTGAGTCCAGAAGCTATCATATTAGAGTGTCTAAAAACACCATGTGATCACACACAATTATGGAAGCCCACTCTCTGCTAGCAAGGAGCTAGGAGATGGAACACATAATTACCAAGATATAGCACCTTCCCCTTAGGAGCATTCAGTCCACTGGTCCTGGTACCAGAGGTGAAAGAGAGAAGGGATGAAGATAGAGCAAGCACATAGAGCAAAGTGGGTAACATTGGTAGTTTGGGGATGGGCCAGCCTTCTCTGTCTCATTTGGAAATAATACCCAAAATTCCTTTGTAAAACCAATACTCTACCTTGCCCCAGTCTGCATTTTTGGGTGTACTGGCTCCACCAAACTCCAGGCACAAGCTAATCAATACATGCAGCTCTTTTCTGGGTTCACGGTGGTTGACTCCAAAATGGGCGCTTGACCCAACAGAGGTATTTGGTAGGAATGTTGAGGTATAAAAGCAGAATCTATTTTCTGTGACACTTAATCCTCAGGGACTATAAGGCCTGGATTTGCTGCAGCCACGTTATAAATATGTGAGGGATGTCTGCCTGAAAATGGAGCCAATATTGAGGAAATGGGAAGAGAGAAATAGAGAGAAACTGGGTTCTTTTATCTTCATTTGTCTTCTGATAAGTTACCCATCAAATCATAAGCATCCTTTATTGCTTCAAACAGTTTAACAGTTACATGCAGTTTCTGAGGTCACCAGAAAGAGCAAGTACTTGCAGAAAAGGGATTTCAGTGGTGCAAAAAAAGCAAGAAAAGATTATAGTGAATAGTAGAGAATAAATCCATAATGTGTTCTTTTTTTCTACAAGTAGCATTTTCTAAAAAGGTAGCCAAAGTAGTTCTCAAGAAAATTACTTTTAAGCAAAGGCTTAGAGGTGGTGAAGAAGTTAGCCATACACAGAGGGATTGGGATGGTCCAGAGATGCCCTAAGATGGGGACATGCCTGGTATCTTCCAGGGTAAACAAAGACGAGTGAGTGAGGGGGAAAATAATAAGGCATGACTTCTGAAAGCAAAGGGTTTGGGAAGACAGATCATGTATGAGCACATACAAAACCAAAAGTTTTGTAAAGATTTTAGCTTTAACTTGTAGTGAAATGGAAAAATGCTAGGTGAATTTGTGCAGAGTTACGTGATCTGAATTATGTTTGAAAAGGATCACTCTGGCTACTCTGTGTGTGTGTGTTTGAAGGTGTGGGTAGGGGTGGTTAAGGGTGAAAGCAGAGATCCCAATGTCAAGCTTTTGCAGCAATACCAGTGAGAGGTGATGGTGACTCAGAACAGATGGTAGCATTGGAAGCAGCAAGAGGCAGTCAGATAGTGGAGGTGGTGTTGAAGGTAGAAACTGGAGACTTTTATGACAGGTTGGATGTGGATGTAAGAGGAAGAAAGGAGGATTAGTAATGAATTGGAAAGGATGCAGTTAGCTTTAAGTGAGATGTGGAATGCTGAGGGAGGAGCACGTTAGGAGACGAGTAGGAGACATATTCAGTATTTCCATTTCGGACATGTTAGGTTTGAAACGCCTAATAGATGTCCAAGAGATGTTGAGTAGAAAGTTAGCTGAACAAGTCTAGAGTTCAGAAAGAAAGTG
>JAQZBX010095903.1:0-11860 GCA_029593785.1 Cabassous unicinctus
TTCCTCACCCCATATTAAAACCATTTTGTATGTGGATGGTAGCATTGTTATAACTGTTACACACATAGTGAAATATAGCTACTAAACATTGTCAATGTTTTACAATATAGTTTACAATTTAGACAGTATAGTTTAATAATTTTTGATGATAGTTACCATATCCTGTGTCCATCAATGTAAGGTAATGAAAAGCATTTCCCCTGACCACTAAATACCCCATTTGATCTTTTCTGTTCCTTCCTCCCCATCCCCCTAGGGCACATGACACCCCCCTGTCTTGACTCATTGGATGACAAGATTCATAGTTTACTGCAACAAGAGGTCTTGACACACTGATTGTCCTCCCATATTAAGATCCACCCTTGCTCATAAGAGATACCCACCTGTCTGTTTTGGGGTGTATTGGTCCTCCTTAGGTGGGGGACAATCTCCTTACCCCTCACTATGTGGGTCATCATTGCCCGACACAACACGTTATGGCAGGATGAACACTCACACACTCCCCAGAAGCCTACTCCAGATGCGCCCCACCTTGAATGCCCCCCCAATCTACACCCTAAACCAGTGACACTCCCTTGTCATATTGCCATAAAAGCATTCCCACTCCTGTATTTTCATCCTCATATCCACAAATTCCGCGTTCATCTGGTCCCTTTCCCATCTCTCCCCCAGTATCCTGGGAATTCTAACCTGCCCTCCCTGAATGACCCACCTGTCAACCCTGCAACACCGAACCCAGTAATAGCACTAACCATCTGTCCTATCCTTCAATAGCCAACTATACTCTATCCCTTTACCATAGATTATGTCCATATGGGTGATGGCTCACAACCCTCTCTTCTCTCTCTCTCTCCCTTGTTAACCTGTCTTTCAGACAGTGGTTCTCGGAGACTGCCCACTTTCCTTAATTAAAATCAATGAGGACATGTACTGTTCATCCTTCAATGCCTGGCTTGCTTCACTCAACATAAGGTCTTCAAGATTCATCCATATTATTCCATGTCTTAGCACTTTATTCATTCTTATACCTGAGTAATATCCCATTGTATGTATGTACCACATTTTGTTTATACATCCCTCTATTGATGGGCACAGGGGCAGATTCCAACTTTCAGCAGTAGTGAACAATGCTGCTATAAACATTGGTGTGCATATGTGTTCGTGTCTTTGCTTTCAATTCTTTTGGGTATATACCCAGGAGTGGAATCGCTGGATCATACCAAAGATCTATTGTTAGTTTTCTGAGGAATCACCAAACTGTCCTCCACAGTGGCTGGACCATTCCACAATCCCACCAGCAGTCGATGAGGATTCCTATTCCTCCACATCCTCTCCAGCACTCATAATCTCCTAGTTTTTTTAATAGCTGCCATTCTGAGGGGTGTAAGATGGCATCCCATTGTAGTTTTGATTTGCAATTCCCTACTAGCCAGCGATGTTGAGCATTTTTTCTTGTGCTTTTTAGCCATTTGTATTTCTGCCTTTTCAGGTCACTTGCCCATTTTTTAAAATTGTTGTTTGTCTTTTCATTTTTGAGGTGTAGTATTTCTTTATATATGCAGGATTTTATGCTCCTATCAGACATATGGTTGCCAAATATTTTTTCCCATTGGGTAGGCTGCCTTTTTATTTTCTTAATAATGTCCTTTGAGGTGAAGTTCTTAAAATTGAAGAGATCCCATTTATCTATTTTTTCTTTTGCTGCTCATGCTTCAGGTGTGAAGTTCATGAAACCATTTCCTATTACAAGGTCCTGTAGATGCTTCCTTTCATTATCTTCCTAGGTCTTTATGGTTTTGGCTCTTAATATTTAGATTTTGATCCATCTTGAGTTGATTTTTGTATAAGGTGTGAAATGGTATTCCTCTCTAATTCTTTCGGATGTGGATATCCAGTTCTCCAAGCACTACTTTTTAAAGAGGCCATTCTCTCCCAACTGAGCGGGCTTGGTGGCCTTATCGAATATCAGATGACTGTATATGTGAGGACCTATATCAGAACTCTAAATTTGGTTCCATTGGTCAGTATGTCTATCGTTGTGCCAATACCATGCACTTTTGAGCATTATAGCTTTGTAATATGTTTTAAAGTCAGGTAATGTGATACCTCCAACTTCTTTTTTCTTTTTCAATTCGTCTTTGGTGATTCTGGGCTTCTTTCCTTTCCAAATATATTTTATAGTTAGTTTTACCAGTTCATTAAAAAATACAGTGCTGATTTTTATTGGGATTGCATTAAATCTGTGGATTAGTTTGGGTAGGATAGACATCTTGATGATGTTTAGTCTTCCTATCCATGAACAGGGAATATTCTTCCATTTATTTAAGTTTTCTTTGATTTCCTTTAATAGTGTTGTATAGTTTTTGATATTTAACTCCTTTGCATCTTAGTTAAATTTATTCATATGTTTTGATTCATTTAGTTACTATTGTAAAGGGTATTTTTTTCTTAATTTCCTCCTCAGATTGGTTGTTATTGGTGTACAGAAATGCTACTGATTTTCGAGCATTGATCTTATAGCCTGCGACATTCCTAAAATCCTTTATAAGTTCGAGAAGCTTTGTTGTAGATTTCTCAGGGCTTTCTATGTATCGGATCATGACGTCTGCAAATAATGAAATTTTTACTTCTTCTTTTCCAATTTGGATGCCTTTTATATCTTTTTCTTGCCTCAATGCTTGAGCAAGTACTTCTAAGGCAATGTTAAATAGGAGTCATGATAGTGGGTATCCTTGTCTTGTTCCTGATCTCAGAGGGAATGCTCTTAGAATTTCACCATTGAAGATGATGTTAGCTTTGGGTTTTTCATATATACTCTTTATCATATTCAGAAAGTTTCCTTCTGTCCCTATCTTTTGCAGTGTTTTTATCAGGAAATAGTACTGTGTTTTGTCGAATGCTTTTTATGCATCTATAGAGACACTCATTTGATTTTTTTCTTTCAATCTGTTTATGTGGTATATTACATTGATTAATTTTCTTATGTTGAACCATCCTTGCATACCCGGGAAGAAACCCACTTGGTTATAGTGTATAATTCTTTTGACATGATATTGAATTCGATTAGTCAGTATTTTGTTGAGGATTTTAGCATCTAGGTTCATTAGAGAAATTGGTCTGTAATTTTCCTTTCTTTTGGTATCTTTGTTTGGCTTTGGTATTAGGGAAATTTTGGCATCATAGAATGAGTTAGGCAATATTCCTTCTACTTCTATTTCTTTGAAGAGCTTAAGCAAGATTGGTGTTAGCTCTTTCTGGAATGTTTGGTAGAATTCAGCTGTGAAGCGATCTGGTCCTTGGCTCTTCTTAGTTGGGAGGTTTTCGACGACTGAGTCAATCTCTTTACTTGTAATTGGACTGGTGAGTTCATCAATTTCTTCTTTTGTCAATGTATACTGTTTGTGAGTTTCTAGGAATTTGTCCATTTCCTCTAAATTATCATTCTCGTTGGCATATAATTTTTCAAGTTATCCTCATGATACTCTTTGTTTCTGTGTGATCAGTAGTGATAACCCCTTCCTTATTTCTTATTTTCTGTATTTGCATCTGCTCTCTCTTTATTTTTTTTTTACGATTTATTTATTTTATTTCTTTATCCCCCCCTTGCTGCTTGTGCTGCTGTGTCCATTCGCTGTGTGTCTTCTCTGTGTCTGCTTATTTCCCCCTTGCTGTGAGGTCTTGTCGCATCAGCCTACGGTGCCGCGTGAGCTGGCCTGCCCTCACAAGGAGGCACGGGGAAGTGAACCCGGGGCCTCTCATATGGTAAACGGGTGCTCTATCCATTGCACCACACCCGCTTCCTGCCGTGAGGTTGCTGCATCAGCCCACTGCACTGCTCAGGCCAGCGTGCCCTCACAAGGAGGCCTCGGGACACGAACCTGGGCCTCCCATATGGTAAATGGGGGCTCTATCCACTGAGCCACACCCGCTTCCCTGCTCTCTCTTTTTTTTTGTTAGTCTGGCTAAGGGTTTGTCAATTTTATTGATCTTCTCGAAGAACTAGCTTTTGGTTTTGTTTATTTTTTCTAGTGCTTTCTTATTTTCTATTTCATTTGTTCTATTCTAATCTTTGTTATTTCCTTCTTTCTACATACTTTGGGATTAGTTTGTTTTTGTTTTTCCAATTCCTCCAGGTGTGCAGTTAGGGTTTCAATTTTTGCTCTTTCTTCTTTTTTGATCCATACATTTATGGCTGTGAATTTCCCTCTCAGTACAGCTTTTGCTGCATCCCATAGGTTTTGATATGTTGTGTTGTCATTTTCATTCATTTCAAGGTATTACTGATTTTTTTTTTGAGATTTCCTCCTTGACCCACTGTTTGTCTAAGAGTGTGTTGTTTAACTTCCATATATTTGTGCCCAGTCTCGTTCTCTGGCCTTTAGTGGTTTCCAATTTCATTCCATTGTGGTCAGAGAAATTACTTTGCATAATCTCATTCTTTCTGAATTCCTTGATAGTTGTTCTGTGGTCTAGGAAGGGGTCTATCTTGGAGTATGATCCATGTGCACTCGAGAAGAATATATATCCTGCTTTATTTAGGTGTAGCATTCTGTATTTATCTATTAGGTCCAGATCTTCTAAAGTATTATTCAGAGTCTTTGTTTCTTTATTGATTCTCTGTCTAGATGTTCTGTCTAATGGTGATAGTGGTGTATTAAACTCCCCCACTATAATTGTAGAGGCATTTATGTCTCCACTTACTTTTTCAGTGATTGCCTTCTGAATTTGAGATGCCCTGAATAGGTGCATAAATATTTATGATTGTTCTTTCTTCTTGAAAGATTACCCCTTTTACTAATATATAGTGTCCATCTTTGTCTCTTAAAATAGTTTTGCATTTAAAGTCTATTTTGTTTGATATTAGGATAGCTACTCCTGCCCTTTATTTGGCTATTGTTTGCTTGTAAACTTGTTTTCCAGCCATTCAATTTCAGCCTCCTTGAATCCCTGGGTCAAAGGTGGGTTTCTTGAAGACAGCATATAGATGGATCATATTTCTTTATCCATTCTGCCAATCTGTGTCTCTTGAGTGGTGAATTTAAACCATTAACATTCAGTGTTATTACTCGCAATGAATTTCTTATTCAGCCATATTTTCTTTGGGTTAATGTATGTCATTGTTGTTTTTATTTCTCTTTTTGTCTTTTTAGTTTTTACACTCTCCTCTAACTCTCTCTCCCTTGTTTCATCCTTTCAACTTATAGAGCTTCCTTTAGTGTTTCTTGAAGTGCGGATTTCTTATTGACATATTCTTTTAATTTCTGTTTATCTGTGAATATTTTGAACTCTCCATCATTTTTGAATGCCAGTTTTGCTGGATAGAGAATTCATTGCTGAAAGTTTTTTTCTTTTAGTACTTTGACTATGTGATACCACTGTCTTCTTGCCTTCATGGTTTCAAATGAGAAATCAGCACTTAATCTTATTGTGCTTCCCTTGTATGTGATGGTTCTCTTTTCTCTTGCTGCCTTGAGTATTGTCCCTTTGTCTTACGCATTGGACATTTTGACAAGTGTATGTCTTGGTGTTGGCATGTTGGGATTCATACTGTTCGGGGTGCCCTGTGCTTCCTGGACTTGTACATCCATTTCTCTCAATAGGGTTGGGAAGTTTTCAGCCATTATCTCCTTCAACACTCTTTCTGTTCCCTTTTCCTTCTCTTCTCCTTCTGGGATGCCTGTAATGCATATGTTTGTGCATTTTGTGCTGTTGGTTAAATCCCTGAGTCCCTGCTGGATTTTTTCTATCTTTTTATCTGTCTTTTTATGTATGTTTACAATTTCTTCAGTATGTTCTCTCAGTGTCTTCTTAATATCCTTAATCTCTTCCTCCTCCTCGTTAATTTGGTGCATGATATTTGTTTGGAAAGCTTCAATTAGTTGTTCATTGTTCTGTATCTCTTCCTGGTTTTTAGTTTGCTCATTGGACTGGGCCATGTCTTCCTGTTTCTCAGTGTGGTTTGTAATTTTGTGTTGCCCTCTAGTCATCATTTTATCTTGAGGGGTTCATTTCATTGATTAGCTTCTCTCTCTCCTCTAGAGTTTTATTTAGCTGGTCATTCTGAGTGTATTTTTAGTTTTCTCTTTGGGACTTTATTTTTCTTATTTTATTTCCTTGCTTCTTTCTGTGTTCCCTTGAAGACAGAAGATTAGGGCCAGAGGAATCAGATGATGTGAGAAAGGAGGGATAATAGTTATATTGATAAAAGTTAGAAGAGGGGCTGTATAAGACTTAATAAAACAAATATTTAATTCATGTAAGCAGTGTAGATTAATAGGAAAAAAACGTGGAGTATCTCTATTTGGGAAAGCAAATAGAGGAAAATATTTATAATGATTTAGAAGGCTAGAATGATGAGGAGAGAGAGAAAGAGTAAAGAAATGGCTGAAAGGAAAAAGTTAATAATAACAAAAAAAGAAGAAAACAGAAAGATAGAATAGAAATTGACACCCTTAAATTGTGGGCTAATGAAAAAAGGTGGTATGTAAGAACTGCAACAGAAAGCAGAAGGCAGAAAGATGAAGAAAGGAAAAGAGATAGCGTTGGGAGATGCAATCAATACAGAGAATGGAAAATCACAGAAAAGAAGCACAGCAAAGAAGAGACAAGCTAGCTGCACGAATCCTTTCCGAGGAATCCACCTCGCCTCTAGCACCCTCCAGATTGATGTCCCCAAGATTCTTGCTTCATGGGCCACTGGCACAGACCACCCAGGCAGGACCCTGTCCCCAATGCATCGTCCTCAGAGAGCAAATCAGAAAATGCCCTCCTAAAGTGATGCCATCTTGCCCCCTCTCCTCCTCTTCATTTCTGATTTTGTCATTTGTATCCTCTGCTTTTTTCTTTGTCAGTGTAGCTAAAGTTTGTCGATTTTACTGATCTCTTCAAAGAACTAACTTATGGTTTTGCTGATTCTCTATAGTTTTTTATCCTCTTTTTCATTTGTCTTTGATCCAGTCTTTTTTATTTCCCTCATTTTGCTTGCTTTAAATGTAGTTTGCTCTTCTTTTTCTAGTTCTTCCAATTTTGAGATTAGTTCTCTGATTTGAAATCCTTCTTTTTAAATATGAGCATTTTAGAGCTATATATTTTCCTCTCATCATTGCCTTTGCTGCATCCTATGGGTTTTGTTATGTTGTATTTTCACTTTCATTTACCTCAACGTATTTCCTAGTTTCCCTTCTGATTTTTTCTTTGAGTACAGTGTTTAATTTCCACATTTTGTGAATTTTCAATTTCCCACTGTTTTTGCTTCTGCACTTCATTCTGTTGTGTTTGGAGTATGTATGATTCAGTATCTTTTAATTTATTGAGATGTTCCATAACCTAAGATATGTTCTATCCTAGAGAATGATCCATGTTCATTTGAGAAGAATATGCATTCTACTTTTCTTGGGTGGAATGTGGTTTACACCAACTAGTCCTAACAGAAATATAAAGTATCCCTTAAGTGTTTTATTTTCTTATTTATCTCCTGATTGTCTGTTTAGATGTTTTATCCATTATTGAAAGTGATATATTAAATTCTCCAACTATTAAATGTTTCATTTAATTCTCCCCTCATATCTGTATTTAGCTACATATATTTTGGTCTTCTGATGTTAGGTGCATACATATATATAACTGTTAGGTCTTCTTGTTGAATTGACCCCTTTATTACTATATAATGACTATCGTTGTCCCTCATTACAGTTTTTGAGTTACAGCCTATTTTATCTAATATTAGTTTACCTACCATAACTGTCTTTTGGCTATTACTTTTATTGTATGTATTTTTCCATCCTTCCCCGTTTAACCTACTTATATTTTTAAATTCATAATGATTCTATTTTAAACAACATATAATTGGGTCATATTTTTTATCCCTTCTACCAATATCTGTCTTTTGACTGGAGATTTTATCCAATTACATTTAAAATCATTACTGATAATACAGGAATTTTTTTTGATGTTTTGCTATTTAGTCCTCATAAGTCTTATATCTGTTTTGTCCCTCAATTCTTCTGTTAATGCCTACTTTCATATTTATTTGATTTTTTTTTTGTATTGTACTATATTAAGTCCCTTCTCGTTTCTATCTGGTTATGTTTTTCATATATTTTTCTTGAGGCTATATTGGGGTAAAAATTCATCATCCTAAATATATAACAACATGTTTTATTAGATACTAACTTTACTTCTTTGCATAAATTTAATACTGTCCCAATACCCTTTCATTGTCCCATTTTTGAATACTTGTTACAAATTACATCTTTGTATATTGTATGTCCCAAACCATAGATTTATCATTACTTTTTATGTATTTGTGTTTAGCACTTGTAGGAAGTAAGAAGTGGAATTATATACCAAAAATGCAATAGGATAATATTGCCATTTATATTTACCTAAATATTTGCCTTTATTGGAGGTTTTTATTTCCATATTTCACCTTGAACCACTTTCTAGATTCATTTTCTTTCAGTCTGAAGAACTCCCTTTAGCATAGCTTGTAGCAATGTCTAGTGGTGATGAATCGCATCAGCTTTTGTTTATGTGGAATGTCTCATTCTCTCCCTCATTTTTGAAAGATAGTTTCACCAAATATAAAATTTTTGGTTAGGAACTGTTTTCTTTCAGCACTTTAAGTGTTATAATCCACTGCCTTCTTGATTATGGTTTCTGATGAATCATCTACCCAGTCTAATTGGGACTCCCTTGCAGTATATTGTTTTTCTCTTGCAGCTTTCAAAGTTTTCTCCTTCTCCTTTGCATTTGACAGCTTGATCAGTATGTGATGATGCATGTTTCTTGCCTAATTTATCCTGTTTGGTCCTATTTGGGCTTCTCTGATGTGCATTTTTCATGTCTTTTGCAAATTTTGGATGTTTTGTCATTATTTCTCTGAATATTCCTTCTGCCCCTTTCTCACTTTCTTTTCCTCTTTGGACTCCCATTATGTGTATATTGGTAATCTTGATGGTGTCCCAGAGGTCTTTGTCTCTTTTCACTTTTTGCAATTATTCTTTCTTTCTTCTACTCAGCCTGATTCATTTCCATTGTCTTGCCTTCAAGATCACTGATTCTTTCTTCCACCAATCTCCTTTTGGAACTCTCCTGGTGATTTTTCATTTCATTTATTATGTTCTTCTAGTCCAACAGTTCTATTTGCTTCATTTTAAAAAATTTGTTTCCCTTTTGATATTCTCATGTTATTCATTCATTGTTTTACTGATATCCCTTTGTTCTTTCTCTCTATTTTCCTTCATCTCCTTGAGCATATTGAAAATCATTAATTTAAAGTCTTTCTTGGTATACACAAAATCTGTTCTCCTTCACTGATGTTTTCTGGGTTTTATCCTCTTTCTTTGGATGGGTCATCATTTCCTTTTTATTTCTTTTCTTCTTGTGATCTTTTGTTGTCATTGTACATTATAATATTTTAAAATGTTATCTCTGGGATTTATTCCTACAAGTATCTGTTTCTTGAATTTGTAACCAGCTGGTAACATGACAGATTTTTTGAGTGCTGGAAACTAACAATACCAAGGAAATGTAAACAGAAAAGCACCTTTCCCTGTCTTACAAATTGGATTTGTTTTGGCTTTTGCTCTCCCTCAGGGGTTCAGTCCTTTCATCTGGAAGGTCAGCCTAAGGTGAATGCAATGTGCAGGGTTCTCTCTTTCTTTTATGGGCCTATGTCTTTTTTCTGGGTTTGTGCTTGCTAGTGACCTTAGGAATTTCCCTGTTTACAGGAGTTTTAATGGCCCCTTTACTTCCCAGGAAACAAACCTCCTGCCTCTCTCAGGTGTTCTGAGGCAGGTACTAAAGTAAGTCTTTGCCCGAGGCCATCCTCCTCACTTGTTTCTTACTCTGCTTTCATTGGCTCAAGATGCTTTTGAATGGAGGGCAAATAATGGGAGGGGGTTGCACCAGAGAGGAGTTTACTATATCAGTCTTTCCCTGCCAGAACAAGGGTAGAGATCCACAAAGACAGTACTAGCAGGCTGCACACTGCTTTGAGGAGTAGATGAGGTAGGGCCACAAAGGGCATCAGAAGCTCCTTTCTCCCAAGCTGCACTTGTTTGACTTGGCCCCTGTCCAGCAAATGCAGCCCTTCAGCTGTTGTCTGCAGCTCTCAGGGAGCATACTATTTTTAAGTGTCACTGACCCCTTTGTTTGTGGTGGGTTAGAACAATCACTGCCCTCAAGTGGCCCCCAGTGATCTGAAGAAAGTAATCTAATTCATTGATCATGGATTGGACTGTGCCTCCCACCATATTTAGGAAATGGATTTTTATGTCCCTTTCTTTCATTAGCAAGCTAAGCCAGGGTTCAGTTACCCATGTTGTGTTTTGTGACTGTGGGTGCTGGGCAGGGGCATCTGCTTCACAGAAAGAACAATTTACTGGTATTTGCCATAATTTACCACCCTCTTTCTCTTTTTTCCCTGAATGCTACACAGTGTTCCACTTTTCTCTGGAGTCTCAAAATGGTCAATTCCAACAGTTCCTGCCTGTTTAATAGTTCTGGTATAGCACCTGCTTCCTGGAGCATCCTACTTTTCCAACTTCCCACAATCCCTTGTACTCATCTTTATTAACAGGTTTTTCTTTCTCTCCATTTTTGTGGACATTGGTGTAAGTGGTTAATTCAGGCTATTTAGGCAATAGGGATGATGATGACCTAGATTGCAGGGAAAAATTATTGGCAAATACTATAAATGACAAAATGAGGTAAATAGAAAGTGTCTTAGTTTGCCATGGTATACCAGTGTAAAGTACCAGAAATGTGTTGGCTTTTATATCAGGGGGAAATCATACAGTTCTGAGGTGATGAAATGTTCAAATTAAGGCACCATCAGCTGTCCTTTCTCACTAAAGTCAGCTACTCGTGATCCCAGCATCCTGCCATGTGGCGAGGCAAGTTGGCGTGTCTACCAGTGCCTCACTTCTTTTGCCTTGAGCTCAGCTATGGCTATCGGGCATGTGGCTTGTTTCTTTCCAGCCCTCCTCTCTCAGCCTTGGCTGCTCTACTTTCTCCCTGAACTCAGCTGTGGATAATCAGGCATATGGCTCAGCCTTAAGCGCCTCCATGGGCCCAGCCTCTTGGGGGCTTCATGCCTCAGCTGCTAGCAATCCTTAAATCCTCTCTCACATGGCAGGATCAAAATGGGAGAGCTCTTTGTCTCTGTGTTCTCAGTTTATATAAGACCCAGCAGAGGAGATTTAAAATTTTAACTCTGGGATTTAACAGAATCCTGAGTCACTCCTTCCTTATATGAACTAATCAAGTAATCTAATCAAGGTCCCGTAACTGAACCTAATCAAAAGGCCCCATCTGCACTGTGTTTACAAGCACAGGTATGGGTTAGCATAAGAACATAATTTTCTCAAACCAGGACAGAAAGTATGTATAGATTTTTAGTAATATTGAATTCTTTGCAAAAACATCTTAAGTATAATTGGAAGTGATCTCAATTTTATATTTTATTGAAGAAAGATTATCTTTCCACCAACAAAACAAAAGCTCACATTTCTACCTTTTTTTTTTCACTTATTAAAGAGTCAGGAGTACAATCATATTGTGAGCCACAGATCCTTTTATAATACAGATATCTTAATGGTTTATATACTTTTTTGATGATAAAATATATAAACAAAACTGAGATCAGTTGGGTTATTCAGTGAAACTATGGATATAATAAATTAGCTAAGGAATTTTTGGTTTAATATTTATATTTATTTATACATGATATTACTGGGAAATAGTATTTTGTGATTTGTAGAATCCTATAATTTCATTTTCTTTTTAATATGCAATAATACTCTATGTAAAATAAAAATATAAATCATGCTCTTCTTTGCACAATTGAAGCTTATGT
>JAQZBX010095904.1:0-11861 GCA_029593785.1 Cabassous unicinctus
AGTTGATTTTTTTTCTCACTCTGGAAAGGAGTACTTCTTTGTGAAAGCAGTTCTTACAGCTTTGTTTTCAACCAGCTAAAAATGTTTTATATATTACTCTAACCTGTTGTCCTCCACATTCTATTGTCCTAATTGTACTGTTTTCTGATTTGTATTTATGTCTTGAGACAGTAACTTTTTGAATAAAAATAAACCTACAAAAAAAAAAAAAGAATTCCTGTTAGTTCTTGCAGCTGTCTTAGAATCTATGATGATAATTATGTCATCATGTATCCTACTGGGACTCCAGTACAGATTCAATATTTTTATGATGGCATTGTTTACGCCCAGGCAAAGATAGGCTCTGCCCAATGCCTTCCAATGGCTCTTTGGGGCTGATATTCTCACCTAATAGCTGTTTCTCTCTTGTGGAACAAGCCACTTTCATGTAACTACACTCCCCAGAGAGCTATTCCAAACACCTCTAGCTCTCCTGGGAATTTTTAAAAATCAAAATGTATTTAAGTTTAAACTAGAGAAAGTAGAAACAATTGAAATACATGGTCTCACACTGATTTCTTTTAAAAATGTTATTTAGTTTACAAAGTATAAATTTTTCACTTCTTCTGTTAAATTTATTCCTATGCATTTTATTCTTTTTAATACTATTGTGACCTGAATCATTTTCTTATGTTTATTTTTGGATTATTTATTGCATTTGTATAGATTACAAGTAAAATTTATTTTTATCTTGAACTTATATCTTGTAACCTTGCTGAACTCCTTTATTAGTTCAGATAGACATTTTATTTTCCTTTATTTTTAAAGAAGCTTTAGATTACATAAATGTTACTTTAAAATAAAAGGGATTCCCTCCTACCCCATGGACTCCCCTCCCATAATTTCTCCCAATAAAAACAACTTTCATTAGTGTGGTACTTTTGTTACAATTGATGGACACATTTTCAAACATTGCTACTAACCACGGTCTATAGCTTACATTATTGTTTTCACTTTTCAATACACTATTTTATAGGTTTTGACAAAATGTATAATGGATTGTATCCATTATTGCAATATCATGCAGAAAAATTCTAAAAATTGTCCCCAAATGCCATATGTTACAACTATTTTCCTTCTCCCTCCACTCAAAATCTCTGCTGACCACTGTCTTTATATAAATATTACATGTTCTTCCATTACTAAAATAATAAAGTATCTATTTTGGTCCAAACTTGCATTTCTCCCTTATATTTCTTCATTCCACATTCTTGAGGTATTTGGGATGGTGATGCCCAATCTGCTTATGATTGACAGGAGGCTTAGATCCCATGGGGCAAATGGATGGAACTGTCTTGCATACAGTTGCAGATACACTCTGTTTGGGGGGATGGGCATTGTCCATCATCATCCTTTTATTAGTTGTCCTGGGTAAGCTCTGTGACCTGGAGAGTAGGTGTTGGCTGCAACTATGCTGAGGTTCAGGGCTCAATCAGCATATGAACAGTGAAAAGATTTGAGTCTCTGGGATATATATTTAATGGCTATAATGCCAATTATATGTTCAAATAAAAGAAGGAGAAGAACTGTATGTGAGAAAATTATAAATGAGTCTAAGTCTAATGTATTGAGGAGATAGGTTATCATTCATTCCAAGGTAAGATCCAATGATGATTGCTAATGCCCTGAGGTTGTCTGACCTGCCTATAGTGTCAAGATTTCCCTACAGCCATCAGGAGCATTCTGCTTGAGGCACTGTTTACTGTGGCAATCAGTGAGATCCTACTGAGATGTGCATAAGCCTAAATTCTGGAATGACTTCCCAACTCACTTTGAAATCAAAGCCTGTGGTTGAATCAAAGGCCTAATCTTGATTTGATAAAATAAAAGTGAAACCTCTGAATTTAATACAATCAAAGGGGTATCATGCCCAGAGGAACAGATCATTTCACAAACATAGTCAATTATCATTTTTGGAATACATAAATAATAACAAACTGCTACACACCTTTTAATCAAATGTCAGTTATATAAAATCAATATACAAGTAATTTTTCTAAAGACCATTTTTTAATGTCCTGGCAGTAGCTCTTAGGAATTTTTTCTCTCATTTTATTTATTTATTTTTGGCACTGAGTAAAACATGTTCTCCAAGTCAGTCACACAAAGCAATTGCTCATGTTCCTGTATGTATCTTTTATTAATCATATGATGCCACTAATAGGAGCTTTGGTTGGCAATATTTGTGCAGGAATGTTGATATAATTGATTGTTAATTGATTTTCATTGCTGGGGACTTTAAGAACTGGCAAGATAGGGCTAATATATGGGGAGCTGGTTAGTATAATGAATGACTCCCTCTCTGAGAAGATATTGAATTATAGGCAGGAGTACCACAGTACCTTGTTTTGGTGATATTGTGGGATTTATCACCCTGATTCACAGTGCCAGGTCCACGGGGCCCATTTGCCAGGGCCCACCAATGGAGCCAAGGATTTGATCATATTCATGGAAACATGACATGTTAATATATAAATACCTACAGTGGTCAAAGTAAGTGCAAAAAGTGCCAGTACTGTGGGTAGGTGGTTAATAAGAATTCTTCCAATAGTCACAATAGGATTAGAGAGTTGCCACTTGATATGCAAGAGGAAGATGCAGTAGCAACTGCTGATAAAGCTGAGCATGGCTGCCTGGTAATTCAGGAGAAGGAGGCTCCCTTTAAGAAAATTTTCCACTACTTGGTAATTAAATGGTTGTGGTCTCATCAGAGTTGGAGATGAAGTCAAGGTTCTTTTCTCTGCATGACCAAAGAAATATTATGCCCATTGCATGATCTCACTCATTTTTAAGTAACAATCCAGCCTCATTAATTGTTTGCCACTGGTCATCTGCCTTGGCAGTAATTCCAACTGTGTGACAGGTGTGTGGAGTGGGGGTTAGAGAGGAACCTCAAACTGCATTAAATACCCTTAGCATCCATTCAGCCATATTTTTCCCTCCTGTTGAATAAAATCCTTAAAAACATTTTATATTTCTAGTCTGGTAAATTTCTGGTTTGGGTTTTAGTATTCTACCAGCCCTAGATTCCTTTGATCTTGTAAGTTGTAGCCAGAAAAAAATGGAGTGTGGGGTCCCTCATTGCTGTCACATATTCTTTTCCTTTCTATCTAGTGCCCCAACTACCTTCAGAAAGGTAAGTTTCTACAGCCAAGGATTGGACACTCTATAACCCAAGGGTCAGTGATGAGAAGCATTAGTGACTAAGACAAAAACAATATGAGGCTCATGTGTATTTCCACTCCCTTTGTGCTCTGACAGGGGAAATATTCCCTAAACCCAGGGACAGTATAATACTTTGGACATGTTCTGGCAGAAACGGCACAGAAAATACTGAGCAACAGAGTCTTCCATCTCAATGTAGTGCCATTGCTGCCCTCTGGGTGATATGGCAGACACAACCAATGGAAGGCCCATGAAATCTTACCCCTGAGTGGCCGAATACACATAGGCCTTGGAAGACCTCTCCTATAATTTGGGTGGGTCTTATATAAACAAAGAACAATAGCCAATTAATTTATACCATAGTTGCAGTGGATTTATTCAGCCTTTTGGGGGAAGCAATAGGATCACATTGTTCTTCTGCTTGCTGCACTAAAATAAGTGGTCAAATTATGCAGGCTCCTGAGAGCTGGCCCATACCTCTCTGCTGGTCCATGGGGCTTTAATATATCCAAAACTTGGTATTTGTAACCTAAGCAACACCCTGAAGACACAAAGGGAAAAGCAAAGCAATGCCACTTAACACCAGCCAGTGATGGATCCTCTCCAAATGGTGCTAACCACGTGGGACAGCATATTAATAAGCCAAGAGCAGTATAAGGGCATTCCCACTTGGCCACTGTTGGTTAACACCAAATCTCCCTGCACTATGAACTAATTGCTTTGGATATTGTTCTGCCCTCAATCAAAACTAACAGCTTTTCTGGTCACTCAGTAGATAGGCCAGAGTAGCATACCCAAAAGAGGAATGTGTTGTCTCCAAAATCTGAAGAGATAAACTAAGCATTGTGCCTATTTTTGGTCATAGAAGGGGCCAGATGTAACAGCTTATCCTTCACTTTAGAAAGGATACTTTGACATGCTGTGCATCACTGGACACCTAGAAAGTTGACCAATGAGGAAGACCCCTGTATTTTTGTTGAATTTATTTCCCATCCTCTTTCATGCAAATGGCTTAGCAATAAGTTTAGAATCTTTGCTACTTCTTCCTGACTAGGTCCTATCAATATGATATCATCAATATAATGGACCAGTATGATGTCTTGTGGGAGGGAGAAATGATAAAGTTCCCTGCATACAATAATATGACATAAGCTTAGAGAGTTGATATACCCCTGAGGCAGGGGAGTGAGGGTATATTGCTGACCTTGCCAGCTGAAAGCAAACTATTTCTCGTGGTCCTTACTAATGGCAATTGAGAAAAAAGCGTTTGCCAGATGAATAGGTGCATGCCAGTTACCAGTGGATTTGTTGATTTGCTCAAACAATGATACCATATCTGGGACAGAAGCTGCAATTGGAGACACCTCCTGGTTAAGTTTATGATAATCTACTGCCATCCTCCAAGATCCATCTGATTTCTGCACAGGCCAAATAGGGGAGTCGAATGGGGATGTGGTGGGAATAACCACCCCTGCATCCTTCAGATCCTTGATGGTGGTAATAATCTCTGCAATTTCTCAAGGAATTCCATATTGGTTTCAATTTACTATTTTGCTAAGTAGGGGCAGTTCTAGTGGCTTCCACTTGGCCTGTCTTACCACAATAGCACTAAACCCACAAATCCAGGATCCAATGTGGGATTTCTGCCAATTACTGAGTATGTCTTTTCAAATTATGCATTCTGGAATTGGGGAAATTACAACAGAATGGGTCCGCAAACACACTGGACTTACTCTGAGACAGACCTTAGATAAAACTCTATCACCTGACCTCTATATCCCACTACTCTAACTGGTGGACCACAGTGACTTTTTGGGTCTCCTAGAATTAATGTTGTTTCTGAGCCAGTGTTTAATAATCCCCCAAATGTCTGATGCTTTCCTTTTCCCCAATGCAGAGTTACACTGGTAAAGGGCTGTAGGTCTCCTTGGGGAAAGCTAGGAGGAAGATTCACAGTATAAATATTTAGATGTGTAACAGGATCCTTCCCCAAGGGGACCTGGCCTTTTCCTCAATTAAGAGGCTCTGGGTCTGTAAACTGTCTGAAATATGGGAATTGATTATGGGGCCATGATTCCCTGTGTCTGTAATCCAAGTTATGGTTTTATTCACTCAATCTAAGACACTTCTGATTATACAGTTCAAGTAGGAATTTAGTAGACTGCCTGTATTAGTCAGCCAAAGGGGTGCTGAAGCAAAATACCAGAAATCTCTTGGTTTTTTCTAAAGAGTATTTCTTTGAGATAGAAGCATACAGTTACCACGCCATAAAGCATAAGTCACTTCCTTCACCAAAGTCGGTTGCCATGTATTAGAACAAGATGGCTGCTGATGTCTGCCAAGAGTTGAGGGTTTCTTGGTTCCTCTCTTCCCATGGCTTGTTCCCCTTCAAGTTCAGCCACCTGCTCTCTCCACAAGGCCAGCTGTAGTCTATCAGGCGACTGGCTCTGTTTCTCTCCCTGGGACTCGATTCTCTCTGGGCTCAGCTGTTCTGCTCCTCTGTGTGCTTACTTCCTGGACCCTAGCTCAAACTCCAACTCTGTTCTCTGCTGTGTAGTATTCTCTGTGCATCCCTGTCCACCAAAGTGGTGAAGATTCAACATCCTATTGACATGGCCCAACCAAAGCCCTAATCATAATTAAATCATGCCTAGGTACAGACCAGTTTACAAACATCATCCAATATCTATTTTTGGAATTGATACACAATATCAAACTGCTGCATTCCACCCTCTGAATTTCAAAAAGACATCACAAATTTCCAAGAAAGCCCAAAACCCTTAAATCAGTACAATGTTAAATATAGAATCATATCTCAATCAGTTTAAAGAACTACAGTTTATCTTGATGCAAAGTCCCCCTGGATGTAGACCTCTGAAACTTACAAAACAATTTATCTGTTTCTTATACACAAATGGACAGAAAAAAGAATAACATTGTCATTACTATAAGGAGAAATTGGGAAGGAAACATGAGTCATGGGTCCTCTACAGTTCAGTAAACCTGCAGGGTATCTTTCATTCTATTTTGAATTCTAAGAGTCATTCTTAAGATGATGGTTTCTTGTCCCTGGGACATCATGAGGATCCACCCTTTCCACAGGTTTGCTCATTGTCCATTTTCTTGGTTCCACCCTTATCAAGCATCTGGGATGCAACAAAACTCCAGATGTCACCCTCCAAGAGCATTGGGGTGATTGCCACACTTTACCCAATCATTTGCTTAGGCTCTTAATACAATGAAATGAAAACAACATCTTCCCTATCCTTTGGCATACATGCCTAAACCTCTCAGAGCAGCCTTCCCTAACCCATGGGGGACAGGCACACCTTTCTCAGACATATGAGCTTGTTTCTCTCTAGACTCATCTGCTCTGGTCCTCTGTGTTCTTACTTCCAGGACTGCAACTCAAAACTCAAACTCTTTTCTCTGCCATGTGGTTTTCATGGCCCAATCAAAACTGTAATTATAATTTAATCATGCCCAGGAACAGACCAGTTTACAAACATAATCCAATATCTATTTTTGGAATTCATAAACAATATCAAACTGATACACTGCCCATCTATTTCACTCCTAGGTGCTCCATGATATATTAGCCAAGCACATAAATTTATGCAACTCGGACTCATTTGATTGCTGTGTTGGGTCTGCCTTTTATTTTGGTAGCTATACCCACCTTGTCTTTGGCAATTAAATGCCAATACTTGAATTTTACTTGCCTGAGATCCTATCATCCCAATAATATTTAAGGATTCTAGTTCCATTACAGTAGTTTCTACAGTAACATCTGGACTACAGAGAAGAGTAACCACAGAGATACTCAGAGAAGATGGAGTTAGTCTTACAGATGTATTCCTCACGTCCTGTTTAAAGTTGTGTCCTCTGGACATTCATGGGGTGGGTGGGCAGTTCTTAAACGGTAAATCCATTCTAGTATTCCAATCCCTCTAAGCCTTTGAAGTCCTTCTTCTACTGTATACCAGCATAAATTGGGCATCTCAACCTCAGATATGATAGACCATCTTTTGATCCATGTTTCAGACATCCACCCAAACAAATTGTTAGAGCCCTTTCTAACCCCTTGAGCTACAGCATTGAATCCAGAATTTCTGCTTGGTTGGACCATATCAATAAATTCAGCCTGATCCAACTTTATATTCCTTCCACCATTATCCCACACCTTAGTATCTGTTCCCACACATATTCCCCTGATTTATGTCTATATAATTTGGAAAACTCATGCAATTCCTTTAGAGTAAAGTGCACTTTCTCATAGGTCATGATTTGTATTTTGCCTTTGGGAACTTGTGATTTTAGTCTATTAATATGTCTCAAAGAGAAGAGGGGTGGTGTGGGTAAGTAAGGAGAAGGATTAGAAATGCCTTGCATGCTACTGACCTCAGGTTATTCCTTTGCATTTTCATCTGGTGAGACATGATTAATCTCTTCAGGCAGTTGTTGAAAGGCAGAAACTTCAGGGTAGTGTGGAGGTTCAGCAGTGCCTGCTGGAGTTTGGCTGGTACCTGCCTTAGGGCTGGAAGGAAGTCCAGAAATCTGGGGCAGCCTGGAGACTGGGTGATGGGTTGACATTTTGTGGTCTCCACAGGGAAGGCCATCACAGGTTTATCTGGCAATGCCTTAGCAGAATTTAGGGTTCCAGTGTCCGCATTGATATCATCATCATCCCATATGTCTCCCTCCCAATGCTCAGGGTTCCACTCCTTTCCAATCAATGGCTTCACTTTAACTGCAAACTCACTGCAAGGTTGAGATTTTAGTTTCCTTTGTAACTCTGCTACTCATACAATGAGACTCTGAGTCTGATTTTCAGAGATCTCAAGTCTGTGGCTGTATGAAATAAGATTTTCTTTCAGAGCACACATAGAAACTTTCACATAATTCATGTAGTATTTAACTTGCAAATTTGAAGCCTATAGCCAATCCATGTCTTTTGTAACTGTTTCCAGAGTATCTAGGAAGAGCCAGCTGAAATCAGTGTACCTTTTGATTTCACAAAACTCTGTTAAGGTGTTGAAATCAATCTCACCCAGATCCTTTCCTCTTATAAGTGTGGAAGTAAAACATCCAGTGAAGATGTTTTGCCTATCTTCGTTGCCAATTCATGCCATGGACTGTTAATGGTCATTTATTTATTGGAAAGGGAGTCATTAGTACCCTTGAGTTCAATTAGGCAGCCAATTGCAAAACTCCAAGAACCACTTCTTAAATCCCATGTTTAAGATTCTGTTTCTCAAAAACCAATCTTGGTACCAAGCTTTATTAGTCAGGGATCTCTAGGGAAACAGAATCAACAGGAGATATCTGTAAATAGCATTTTATAAAATTCTATCACAATACCAGGGTGATGCTCAAGTCCAAATTCTGCAGGCAGGCTGTAAATCAGGAGCTCCAATGAAGGGCCTTCATGAGTTCCTAGGAGATTTTAGCTGTTTGAATTCAAGCTTGGAAATTCTTTCTGAATGCTGAAATCACTTTCTCTTTTAAGGAATTCAACTGGTTGGATAAAACATCATTCATTGCTGATGGCAATATCCTTGGTTGATTGTAGATGTAATCAGCCATCTATGCAATAAACCAGTGACTAAAGTCCATAAATGACCTTGTATTACAGTTCGCCCATGCTTCCTTGACCAAACAACTGGGCACAATTACCTGGCTAAGTTTACACATTATCCTAACCATCACAGATGTTACGTGCAATTTCTGGTGATGCAGCTTCTGTACAAATACCCAACCCACTGAAAATGCATGAAAAGATAGTGGCCTTATCAAGGCTCCTGAAAGGTTTCATGGAGGGGGAAAGTGAGGAGAACAAGTGGGTCTTGGGTTGTAGCCATTATTGTGACCCAGGTTGGAGAAAGTATTATCTGTGAACATTAGAGACTGATGGTTTTAAAGTATATGGCACAGAAAGTAGAAGTGTCCAGGGTCATTTGGAGAAGCTGACTGTTCCTAGTATGTCCTGTGACTTCAGAAAATACATTTGAAACTTCACATGTTAAAAAAAAATCCAAGCCAATTGGAGATACATACGTTACTAGTTAATTACGTGGCACCAAAGGGCCGAAGAGCAAAGAAAGAAAACCACAGGGGCCATTTGGAGAAACTAATTATAACTCTTTTTATCCAAAACTTAAGGAAGTAAAGACGCTGCTAGTTTTATGTATGCCCAGGGCAGATCTAAGTGGTTGATTGAGCAACAGGGAAATTTATGAGTAAGTCAGACAGGATGGTGAGACAGAAAATATAATTGCTTTTATGCCATTAAAAGATTAGTCATAGAGGTTTATGTTAGTCTATTTGGTGTGTAATTTTGTTTACCTCTTTTATTTCCTTTATGCTCTTCAGCCGACCTGCATTATTTATTATTGAATGTGGGATATTGAAATCTCTCAATTTTATTTTTGAACCATTGCTTTTTCTCATACTTTCTGTCTGTTTTTGCTTCACGTATTTTCATGCATTAAAAAAAAGTCAATATGTCTCCCTGGTGAATTGAACTATTTATTTTATATAAAGTGTCCCTTTTCATTTATAATAATATTTTTGTCAGTTCTAAAATATATTTTATCTAACATCGTTATAGATGATATAGCTTATATATGGCTGTTCTTTGTGTGATATAAAATTTAGCATCCTTTTATTTTTAATGAATTTGTGCCTTTAAATCTAAAGTGTTTCACCTGGGAACAAAAAATAAAGATGTATTGTGTTGTCTTTTTTAATCCAGTCTGATAATTTCTGCTTTTTAATTGGAGTGCTTAATACATTCACATTTAATGTTATTTTGATATAATTGAATTTACATCTAGCATATTTCCAATTTATTACATCTTTTTTAATTCTTTATTTCTCTTTACTATGTTCTTTTGTGTTTAGTGAATATTTTCTAATGTAACATTTAATTTCATTAATGATTTCCCTTTATTTTTCTAAGTCTTTTTAAATTTTTTATAGGGTTTGCCATATACATCTTAAATGATCAGAATCAACTTCAGATTTATGTTAGCTTCAGATTTATGTCAGATTTGTTAGCTTTTAATTATGGATATATATACAAATGTTCCTCCTCTATAGCTCAATTAATTTTAAAAGTCCAATAACACATTGTTAGAATTGTTGCTTCAATATTTTTCATAATTTCCTAATTCCTCCCTGTTGTGATGGAAAATATTGTACACATATATTACATTTTTATATGTCATAGCTCCCCAATTTTGTTATATACATATTAGTTTTATACAATTGCTTTTCAAATTAAAAGTATAAAGTAGAAAATATGTATTAATAGACATATGTAAATGCATAATTACCTGTATTGATGCCCTTTGTTCATATAGATTTTATTTTTCTATTTTTTAAAAATTTTTATATATGAAGGCATTCCCATATACTCCACTCTCTCCCCCTCTCACACGTTTTTCCCCATCAATCACATCTTTCCTTAGTGTGATATTTTTGTCACAATTGATGAACAAATACTCAAGCATTGCTATTAACCATGTTCTAAAGTTTATATTATGGCTTAAACTTTGCACCTCACAATTTTTTAGTTTTTGACAAAATGTGTAATGGCCAGTTGCAATGTCATGCAGAATAATTCCAATGTCCTGAAAATGTCCCCATGTTACACATATCCTTCCCTCTCCCTCCCCTCACAACCTCTGGTGAACGCTGCCATTATATCAATGTTACAAGTTCTTCCATTAGTACATTAAAAGTAAGTCCACTTTAGCCCATATTTGCATTTTCCCCTTATGTTTGTTCATTCCTAAATCTTGAGAATTATGGGGCGATAATGTCCACTCTGCTTCTGATTGAGAGGAACCTTAGATTCCATGGGGCAGATGGATGGACCTGTCATGCTTTCAGTTGTAGATAATCTCTGTTTTTGGGGGATGGGCATTGTCCATTCTCATCCTTTTGTTATTTGTCCTCAGTGAGTTAAGTGAGCTGAAGAACACGTGTTGCAACTCTGCTGATTCAGGGCTCAACTGGCATATGAACAGACTGCAGATTTAAGTCTCTTGGACATATATTCAATGAGAATAGTGCTAATTATATGTTCAAATAAAAAGGGTATAAGAGCCATTGGTAGGGAAATTATGAATAAGTCTAACTCTGTTACATTGGGAAATATATATTACAAAGTAAGTCCCAGTGGCAAGGTGCCAAATTCCCTTGGTTGTCTGCTCTGTGTATAGTATCTGCAAGTCCTCAGGATCCCCCAAGGTGAGGCACTGTTTACTGTGGCCTTCAATGATATCCTCCTGAGATGTGCATAAGCATAATCTCTGGAATGAATTTCTGACTCAATTTGAAATCTTTTAGCCATAAAAAAATCATTTGTATTTAATATTTTCCCCCTTTGGTCAAGGTCTTTTTCCAAATGCATTTTTAGTTGGCACTTGGTAATATTCCCTCAGTCCAGGGCGGCTCATCCCCAGGAGACATGTCAGGAGGATGGTAGTGAGTATAGATGCTGTGTTTGGTTTAGAGGGAGTCCACATTTGAAAAACAAGGAAGCTTTCAGGAGGTAACTGTTAGGCAATATATAATATTAGGCTAAGTTTCAATTTCACAAGTATGAGGTTCATAAGTACACCATCAATTGAATTACCTTCTAGGATCAC